>OV049924.1:64438292-64721041 GCA_920104205.1 Eupeodes latifasciatus | reverse complement strand
GAATAAAATTATTCTTAAACCAATCAAAAAAATCGTTGTAGACATCCAGCCTTTTTTGGTAGCTTTATATGCTACTGGAAGATTAACGTTTTTAAAAGCCCTCGGATTAACTGATTTTCCGATAACTAAGAGGGGTAACTTATGAGTTCCTGCAGCGTTAGAACATGACATAAAAGTAACGCGATCTTTCTATATTTTTCTGCCAGGAGCATATTTTTTCATTCGCATGAACCCATGTCGTCCCCGGAAGAACCCTCCAAAAAGCAGCAGACTCATCAGAATTATATACCTGTTCTTCACTTATGTTCATTTCTTGAATCAGTTTTAAAAAATTTTCTTGAAAAGGCTTAACAGCAGCAACGTCGCTGAATACTTTTTCGCCACAAATCTTACGGCATCGAATTCCATGTCACAATTTAAATTTTTCCAACCAACCAGAACTTGCTGCAAAATCTTCCTTACCTGTTATCTCTTTGTAAAAGAATAAATTTGGCTTTGGTTTGAATCATATCTGTTGAAATTGGCACATGATGATTTCTTTGTTGGATGAACCATGTCATCAATGCTTCTTCTACCGCTGGGTGTTCACCTTGTATGATAATTTTTCTCTGTCCTTAAAGCAATTGTTAAATGATCTTACACCTTAAATTTAAGACCTTTTGTAAGCTTACCTGATCCTTGGAATGTGTTAGATACAAATTTCCGAATTTTCATCTTATTCATTTTTATATCAAAACAGTTGATTTTGAGACTTTGAAAATTTCTGCTACTTTCCAGACTGATTTGCCAGTTTCAATATCATCCATTATTTTACAATTCTCAGAAAGTGTCAAAGTAACATGCTTCCTTTTCTTTGTAGAAGACATAATAAGTAATAACTTATGTTTTAAAAATTTTCAATGAGAAATTCAAATTACACCAAAAAAAATGCCTTATCCTTAAAGAAAGCTGACGATGAAATGTAACAGAGCATGAAAAATCCCACAAATATAAACTTCCAATGAGTAAATTTGCACCGATTAAAATGTCTAGATTATAGAGCCAACTACAAGCGACAAAACTAAAGGGGATTCCCCGTAATCGTATGAACAAACGTTTTTTCCAAGAAACAGAGACAAATAATATATGTATGTGTATCAGTAGCAGTAGTGTACATAAGCATTTTAATACGCTGTCCGGACTGCAGAGGTAAACTTTTGAAAGTGTCCGAAACATAAAGGTGTCCGGACTAGCGAGTGTCCGGACTAGCGAGGCTGTACTGTACTCGGAATTTGTTTTCAGTTTGCTGTCTGTTATTTTGTTGTATTATTCTTAGAGCTGAATTTTGAAGTTTTTGAAGCTTCTTGATGTGTGTTGGTGCTGCGTTTCCCCAGGCAAGTATGCCATATCTCAGCTTTGACTCTACCAATGCGTAATAGACTTGTCTCAGAACAACCTCAGTAGCATGGTACTTTAAATGCGAAAGTGCGTATAGACTCTTCTTCGGATCAGTACGTAGCTTGTCTATATGTTTGTCCCAAAGGAAATAGCAATCAATAACAAAACAACTCCAAGATATCTATAGAGTTCAACAACTTCAATGCATGTTGTGAGCGGGATTAGACAGAGATTATTTCTGAAATATATGTATTTGCTTGTCTGTTTTTTTTTAAATGTGGACTTCGGATATGCATACGTTTTGTCTTAGAAGCATCATTGTTTCCGATTCTAGAGACCTATCGCAAACAACAATTGCAGTGTCATCAGCAAAAGCAAACGGGATACTTAACTTGAAAACCATAAGAAGTTCGTTGGTATAAAGGATGAACATAAGCGGTCCCAAATTAGATCCTTGTGGAACTCCATATTCAACATTCTTTTCTTCACTGTTAACATCTTTTATTTTGACGGAGAAATTTCGATTGTGAAGATAGTCCGACATCCAATCAGCCAACCTACCTTGAATTCCTATTTTATTCATCTTCATTCGATCTTATTCATCTATACCAGGAGATTTATTCACCCCAAGTGACTTTTTAATCGTGTTATGTAAAAATTGTGTTTACTTGATGAGTATTTGTGTGTATGGATGTTTTCAAATCACATTGATGTATTATATTTGCTGTTTGTGATGAAAAAAACTCAGCAAACTCATTCGCTAATGACGGGAACGGGAACGCGTGCAGAAGTCCAGACGCTCAACACAATTTTCGACGGTTTTCAAGCATAAAACGGCCGATACTGCTGCAATTTCACGTTCGATATTCATACGAAGTTCATCCATTGTCACTGGCTTATTGGCATAGGCCATAGACTTGACGTAGCCCCACAGGAAATAGTCTAACGGCGGCGTCAAATCGCACGACCGAGGCGGCCAAGCGACTGTACCATTTCGTGAGTTAACACGTTCTCCAAACTTGGTTTCCAATAAATTGATTGTGACATTCGCTGTGTGGCTTATGGCTTCGCCGCAGCCGCCGCGCCGTCCTGTTAGAACCACATGTCCTCCAAGTTCATATCATCCAATGATCATCACGGAAGAAGTACGCCAAAGGCCCATAAACCACACCAAACCGTAATTTTTTCGGGATGCAATGATGACTCATAGAGTACATGTGGATTGCTGCCTGACCAATACCGCATATTTCATTTATTGACGAAGGCATACAGTCAGAAATGAGCCTCATCGCTGAAGATGATTTTTCGATGAAAATCCGAATCATTTTCAAGTTGTTGCTCAGCCCAATTCACGAACATACGAAGCTTCTGGTGATCAAGTGGCTTCAGTTCTGGCGTCAATTTAATCTTGTAAGGATTTAGGCAAAGATATTTTCGCAAAATTCGTCATAACGACGTCACAGAGATGCCCAACGCTTGAGAACAACGTGTGAGAGACACATTTGAGCTTTCTACAACTGAACCTTTAGAGGCACCAATATTCTCGACACTACGGGAACTTTTTTGTCTCACTAGCACTAGCCAAAAACGGAACACTTCTGCCTAACGTAGACAAAAACATAACCTAGGAACACCACTTGCTACATGCAAATATCTTCTCAAACGATATGCTCTAGAAGCAACAAATGCTAGATGGTCACAGAGTACCACCTGCCTAGCAACCAAGCAAATATGGCCAAGCATAGACTTAAAACGGTCAAAAGGCTTGATATCCCTGAGCAGACAATAATAATAACAGGACACTACCTCATAGGAAGACATGCTCTGAGGCTAGGGGTCTACACAAATGACTTCTGTAGAAGCTGCATGGACGGGGAGGAAGAGGAAACAGTCCAACACCTTCTATGTACATGTCCAGCACTCTCCATTAAAAGGAATAACTTTCTCGGTAATCCCTTCTTCGATAATACCAGTGAACTGGCAACGATTGACACAAAATGTCTCTCTAACTTTATTAAAAGTACAAAATGGTTTGTTTAAATTCATTCCTCTCCCATGAGTAACCTCATTAGTGGTATCACAATGGACCCTTGAGGTCTAAGTGAGTCAATGACATCTGGACAGCCACTCCAACCTAACCTAACTTAGCACGGGAACATTTTGCCCAAAAACCGCACGAAACAGTGACAAGTTAAGGGTGGAGAGACCTTACAAGAATCATTCTTGGTTTTTTCGAGCCCCCAGCGTCAATTGTGAAAGTTCTAGTTAGTAAAGCAGCCCTAGAGGTGAAAATAGTTTTCATCACCTCTGAAAATTTTCAATTACTCAATTAGTGAAGATTTGACATTTCTGGTGATCAAACGGCTTGAGTTCTTGTGATAACTGACATTTAAGACCTATTTTTTAATGCAAAATAAGATGGTATGTCGAAGAATTGACAATCCTAAGATTTCATCAACACTAAGTTGTTCTTAAGCGATGTACACGGTTTTGATTCTTCACATCACTGATTTGCCTTAACAGCTCAAATTTTTTCACCAGTTTCACTATTGTGTTGACGATGACTGTGACTGCCCAAAAGTTCTGTCATTTTACGAACTTTGACTGTAAACTGTTTCCTATTTTATTGTTTCCTATTTAATCCGCTTGACTAAAGTTTCGTTGCTAGAACCAAATTCATAAGGACACGTTTTCTCTTCTGGTCATCTCCATCACGATAATAGCCTCTTATGGTTCCTGTTTCAAATGGCATTTCACTCTTATCGAATACGAAAATATAAACTTTTTCTAGATTCTGGTGTCAAGGATAAGAATTATTGTATCTTTTGCACAGATCACGCAATCGAAAAACAAAATCTAATTTATTTTAAAAGAAAACAAAAATATATGGGTTGGGTAGCTATAAAATGCACACATATCATTCATTATGTCCTCCATAAAACTTTCCCACACATCGTTCACACGCCACACTCATCCACAAGTCACAAAAGTCCAGTTTGAAAATTGAACAAGGAATGGCCAAAATATAGGAAAAGGAGTCCATTCCATTTCACAGTCACTCGCAATAATCTTCAGCTTATACTATTCGTGTTGCCGTGCAGCGTTACCACTTTACTTCAATTGAAGTAGATCCACTTCTTTTTTTCAAAAAAAAATGGTTGCCTGTAAAGTCGGTTTTACGGGCGAAGATTTTACGTGACAACGTCTTTTTCTCGGTAGAATATTTATTGATATGAATATAATTAAATTGCACAATAGGAACAAGGAATTGAATGAAAATAAGAATTGCACACATTTTTTAAACTAATAATTTACTTAACACTATCAACATTTATCAATAGTATGACATAACCTATAAACTCAGTTTCTCAACTTTTGTGTCAATCTAACAATTAATCAATCAATCATAGTTTACGATAATGAAATATCAGTGTACAATTATTTACCTTTATTGTTGTAGTTGTTGTAAATGACGAATCTAAGCACTCCACATTTTCACTACAGACACAGCTGACGATACTTTAACCACACGTGTGAACTTGTATTATGACGCTTTCTTGTTTTTCCAACGCCAAGAACGTTCGAGAAAGACAAAGACAGAGACACAAGCATGCGCCGATTCAATGCGCCTAATTCTCTAGTGCTGCGCGCGCGGCAGACCGATCATAGTTGAGTGGGAGAGAGACGCAAGGCATTCGGCGGGCCTCTCTCTCGTTCGGTGACTCATCGTAACGTTACCGGGCGTTACACTTTTTCATAAGTGACTCCCAGCCGCAACCTAATTTAAGACGTTGTCACGTCAAAAATAAAATCTACTTCCACTTCGCACCATCACCAAAATACTGAAATCTACTTCATTTTTAAGGTCTGTCTTTCTAACTACTTCAATTATAATAAAAATAGACTGAATCTACTTCTTTTTTCTCTTTATCACTCTTGTATGTAGTCTCAAAATTTTCATAAAAATACAAGAGAATTAAAAATCGCTTGAGTCTTTGCATTTGCAGTGAGATACCTTTTTATCTAATGTAATCTAGTTTAACCCTTTTGTCATTTTTACTTGCGACATAAAGGAACTATGTATATGGCAAGTTTTGCATTTGTAAAAAAACTCGAGATTTTAATCAAACATGACATCTCGATGGTAAAGAAGTCTGGTTCCTGAGCTTTTAAAACTAAAAATAACAGTAGTCCCAGTACAAATTTGTACGGTCAAAAATCGATAATTCGAATTTTTCCAAAACAAACCGACAGATTTCTTTTTGAATTTTCGCTAAAATGTTTGTTCTTAGTTTGGCTTCTTTCAATATAAAAAAAAGTATTTTTGTATTGCTCAGAAGGGTTCCCCCCATAGAACCTTTATTTTGTTTTTAACCCATTAACACCCAAAGGTATTTAAAATAAAAAATATTTGTTTTTTATTTTTATGTTTATTAAGGTGAAATTTAAGATATATTCAAAAAAAATATACAAAAAAAATGTATTTAACAGTTATGGAGGTGTCCTTTTTTTAGTACAATGGGGTCATGCATACCATATTAATTTTCATTAACATGAAAATTTTTAAAACACCCTTTTCCAATACATAGTGTTACATTACACATTTCACAGTACCATTTCGATTTTGAAGAACATTGGCGACATCTTAGTTGATTTGAAAGTTTTTTGGGAAAGTGGTACCCTTGGCTCTCCACAATGCTTCGCTTGACTGTGATTCTAGGTTGTCCTTGGTTCAAAGTATGAAACCGGAGGTAATGTAGTGTTATTGATCTCGTGAATTCTAGTAGATCGCCTTTGTAGCTGTTTGCTAGCTTGTGGAGCCTCCAGGCATTGGACGTAGTAGACGAGATCATGGCTGTGAATAGGTTCCACCACCACTTTTTGCCTCTTATTTCAATGGAGTAAGTGTTGATGAACTGGTCATGCAGATCAACACCACCCATGTTCGTGTTGTAGTTTTTGAAAAGAAGTGGCTGAGGAATATTGACTTTCTTCTGCTCATTCTTGCTCCACCGTTTGACATTTTCAAGAGGTTCGATCTGGTCGTAGTTCGTGGCCATCGTTACGATGCTATTGTCCTTCCATTTGACAAAAAGCAATTCATTTCTCTTATCAAATTGGTGGTCAAAAGTTCCCCTTTTCTGCTTTTGAAATTCTTTATTAGAAGGAAGAGGACATTTTTTTAACCGATTATCCCGAGCTGTTCCGGTTGCTCTACATTTTTTTTCTGTTAAAATCTTCATTAGGCTATAACTAGTAAAAAAGTTATCGAAATAAATAACATGGTCGCTTAGACAGTCAACATTCCTTAGAAGGTCGAGAACCACTCTAGACCCTAATGGTAGGGCTTTCAATGAAGGCCTTACGTTTTTAGCTCCGCAATATGTATCGAATTCATACACCATCTTTGCTGCAAAGCATCCAATTTTTGAAACCAAATCTTACAGGCTTTCCTCTTATAAATTGCTTAGAAGAATGTCGACCGAAATACTTCACCATTGATTCGTCTATAGATAAATGCACATGCATATATCCCCACTTTTGAAACTTTTGGCACAAAAGTTTACTGAGCGGACGGAGTTTTGCCATTTTATTGTTCATGTCAAGGGTATTATTATCAGCAAAATGAATGAATCGTTTTATTTCTTGAAATCTGTTCCTGGACATACTGTTTGCAATAATAGGTACATGTGTATCAGCTGCTTGTTTCCAGTACATGAATTCTCTTGCTTCAGAGTGATAGCCCAAAAATAGAAGGATTCCAATAAAAAATTTTAAGTCTTCATCATTGAACGAAAAGCTGTGTTTATTTTGTTGGCCTACATACAACATTGTTTGATTTACGATAAGTTGCCTTACCTCGACATCAAACAGTTTTTCAAAGACTTGAACTTCGTTGAGGCCAACCAAATCAGAAACGCAGCTTTGGATTCTAGCCAAATAATTCGTTGTTCGATTTATTCCATCTGTTGACGTAATTGACTTTGTCCATAACGGTGGAGCAATTGACTTTCTAAGCTCAGACAATGGAATATCATCTTCGCTGTCAAATTCACAGTCGTCTTGGGCTAAATAAGATTCCACAAAAATCTCAACCTCACCTGGAACACCTTGTGGTAACTCTATTGTCTTTAAGTTATTTTCATCGATATCCTTTTCATCCGTAACATAGTCCACCGGTGGAGGAATCATGACGATATCAGCATTGACTATCTTCGTATTAATATCAATTTCTTCCAGGGCGGAATCGAGATTGTGGAAACGTTTTCCATAAAATATTTTTGTAAAAATAGATCTAAAATCTATTTTGGATACTTAAAAGAAAAGTGTATGCATGAACGCACTGTCTTTTTTAAAGTACATCTAACTTAAGCTTTGCTTACCTCCGTATGTTTATACAAAACTATGTGGGGACTAATTTTTAACTGATCTTTATGTTTATTTTTAATAAATTCTGCAGAAACAATCAATTTATCTCGTTGATTGAATTTTTTGAAGAAACAAACTTTTTGGATGGAAGCGAAACTAAGAATTAAGAATATTTTAAAATGCTTTGCGCAAAAAGACAATGCAACACACGCCTACTTCGATAAAAAAAAAAATGTTTGGAAAAATTAAAAAATACTCAATAAAGCCGAAAAAGCCTTTAAACAGATAATTTTTATTTCATAGCCTACTTTTATATGCACATTAAGTAACTGCATTTTGCTGTACTCTAAAAAGGACAGTGGGAGAGAATGGGTTGTTTTCTCAAGAACTTAACTAATTGTTTTTCTGCAAAAGCTCTTTTACTGTCTCAATCATATTTGATGACCAAAACTTTAATTGTTTTTGTTTTTGATTTTTAAAAAAATATTGATTTTTTTTCGAAATCGAAAAATATTTTAAAACTAAAATTTATAAAAAAGATATTTATTTTTTGCAGGTACATTTTAAATTTTAAAATACTGGAAATAGTTTTGAACAGACTTTTTGCATACATGAGCGAGTTCATGCGACCAAGTCCTGCATTTTATTTCTTTTATATTTGTTATGTTATTTGCATGCAGTTGTGCTGTAGTGTTATTTTGGATTTGATTTTTGATTTTCAATATAAAGTTTTTTATTTTCAAGTTGTCCAAAAAAAAAAAGATTAAAGGAGTGTTTATGTACTGAAATTGTATTATGATTACAATAACTATTTCTTGTAGAACTCGTCCTTTGCAATCAAAACATCCTAAAGTCATTTCATCTGACCAGCACGAGCCCAATCTTTGCGATTTCGATTAATTTAAGAAATGTTACATTAACATATTGAATTATTATGATATGAATGCTTAAATAAATCTAGTTTTTTTGAATTCTTTCATTCAAATAATGTAATTTAAAAACATGTAATATAATATGACAAACTTCATTTTTGATTTTTGACATCTACTTCAATTTTTCTCAATCTACTTCGCTTTTTTCCTCAAATCTACTTCCACTTTTTTTTGAGAAGTGGTAACGCTGTCGCCGTGTCTCTGGCTGGATGCAGGAGTCTTTAATACTCTCCTAACTACTATGTTGTAAAACTTCAACCGGTCGTTCGTCGTTGACATTCAGTTGCTCTGCTCGGTGGTCCTTGGTCCTTAGTCGCTCTCTCTCGATGACAATTCAATTTCCATCCGCAGTTTGTCCCTGATGATGCAGTCGCCATCTTCATCTCTAGATCCAGATGCAGATCCAGAGTCTAATTCTGAAATGGTGACGGCTGATGGCACTAAATCCGCCATGACCTTTCCTGAATAAGTATGTTTTGCGTATATTTGGATTATGGTGTCAGAAGGACGACGACGACAACGACGACGACGCTCGACGACTACGACGAATGCGAACGACAGAGAATCTACACAGAAACTCAAGTTGTCCCCTGCTATTGCGGTATAACAGAAAGCCATTACCATCTTTCGGGACCAGCGAACATAAAGCGACCCAGCAGGAGCCAGCGCCAATGGCAACGCCAGCGAATATAAACTAAAGGTCCTTGCTAGGGATGAGCATGCAAACAAAATTCCATTGTGTTGACAGCAATGGAATTAGGATATTCAATAGAGATGCACAGGAGTCGTTGTTGTCTTCGTCGTAGCCGTCATCACCGTCCTCGTTTTCGTTCTCGTCATCCTCCGACGACCAACATTCGAATAAATTGGGAACGGGAAGTACGTATTTCCTCGGAATCCGTAAAGTTCTAGATGCAGCATCACCAGCAACAGCATCAGCATCAGTAGTGCCAATGCCAAAGCTGTGATGTGGTTGTTTGCAGGTCAGTGGCAGCAGATAAAGTTCCCCCTTCACAATTGAGTTCAAAAGTGTGATGAGTATAGGTTAGGTTAGGTTAGGTTTGTTGGAGGTATCTCTCTAGGTATAGCATTCCAAAATTTGGGATTTGGGAATATTCAAAAGACAATTCATATCTATGCACAAACTCTTGAGGTTCACTGGATTTTCACCAAGCATATACCTAAGAGTTGCAGTTGCAAATACACTATGGAGAGGTAATGAATTGTGGCACCCTCCTGATGTATAGAACCAACTGTTCTGATGGTATTGTTTGTTCTGCTGACGATGACGATGTCATATCTACTTTCGGGTGATTGTGGTCAAACAAAGAGATTTGGAGGAATATTATGTTGGTTTTGAAATTTAAATTAAGAACACTAATTCAATGAGTGATTTTTCTAGATCTTAAGAAAATCCATTAATTTTTTTGTTATGGGTATTAATGTTAAAATATTGAGATTTTAAAGTATGTTTTTGAGATATTGGGTAATATAAATTAAATGCAGCACCTGCTCAATACTCAATTTTAGATTGAACTGTTGTTGTGCAATAAGTTGTGATTATACATTTTTTTTTCAAAGCATTTCAGATAAATGCTTTTTTTTAATTAATATTTTACTCCATTTGCAAATTGCTAGCCACTTAAAATGGATATCTGAAGCTAAATTTTAATTAACTTAAAGTTATTACCATAGTTAGAATAACCAACCAACCCATAGAACCGCAACACATCGATTCGCTTACCACATAATTTAGTGAATATCAAATTGTTTATGGTTGCATGCAATCAGTTTAATCACTGCCAAAGTAGGAAGATAGGTCTGTAGGGCTGTTGCCCTTTATTAGATGTATCTATAGCTATCAAAAGATAAATCTATTTATATCCTACTATTTAGCTTGATAAGAGCTTTGGTCGCATTGAATTATTTAATTATAATTATGTAAGATAGTGAAACAAATTAGGCTTACGACTTGAGTTGAATATAATAACCTTAAAAGACAAAAAAAAACAAAGTCTTGGGAAACAACGAACATTTACAACTTTATAACTAGTTGAATATAAAACTTGCACCTAATATATTGTTGTTATAATTGAAACTAGTCATTTACAGAATTTCAAAAAATATACACTCAAAATTTAAATTTACAATGTTTAAAGTCGAGATATTCGAGATTTTATTTAATGAATTTAGAAGCAATTCATTAATTTTTAGGAACAAAGCTAACAATTGAATTTTCATAAAAATGTTAGAATGAATGTCTAACTCAATTGTGGGCTTATCCGGCTTCCCTTTAATTCACTATTTTTAAAAGTATTTTGCTTAAACTGTAATTCTAAATTAGATTTGTTTTATTTTACCAGCTGTTTTTTATTCTGTTAATCTTAAAACTGAAAAAAATCGCTGTTATTAGAAATAGATCCAACAAATTTTCTAACTTCCCATACAAAAATATTATAATGGGTCCGAAGACTTTTACATTTCTCAAAATTTCAAGGTCCATAGAATCTACGTCTAGGATTTTAAAAGAGATATCGCGCATGTGGGATACCTTGTTTCGTTTCGTCAGCCATTTTGCAAGAATTCTCAGAGATATCAAATAAAATAAATTTTGTTTTACAGATAATATCAAAACATGCAGAAAGAACTTTTAAAAAAATTTAAATGTTTGTATTATATAGCAATTTAAAAAAAAGAGGCTGGGTTGTGATCCACATTGATAACTTCCCATCCCGTCTGTCGATTTGTCTTGTTTAAAAGTTTGTCTATATGTATCAATTTTTACCATATTTGCGTACTATTTGTTGTAGATTTTATTTTTTTATGAAAAAACGAACTGTTGGATTTTTATAAAAAAAATTACTGAATATCGAAAACAATATTTTCTGTGAAATAAAATAAGTTTGAAGCCAATATTTTTACCTTTTGAAAAGCTATTTAAGTCGAAAGTAAATTTTTACCAAGTTTTAGTATTGTTTTTTTTAGGTTTTTATTTTTTGTAAAAAAAACTGTCAATTCGATTTTTCTCAAAATTTTTCCTAATGTTGAAAACAATATTTCTTATAAGTTAAAATTAGTAAGAAGACCAACATTCGAATAAATTGGGAACGGGAAGTACGTATTTCCTCGGAATCCGTAAAGTTCTAGATGCAGCATCACCAGCAACAGCATCAGCATCAGTAGTGCCAATGCCAAAGCTGTGATGTGGTTGTTTGCAGGTCAGTGGCAGCAGATAAAGTTCCCCCTTCACAATTGAGTTCAAAAGTGTGATGAGTATAGGTTAGGTTAGGTTAGGTTTGTTGGAGGTATCTCTCTAGGTATAGCATTCCAAAATTTGGGATTTGGGAATATTCAAAAGACAATTCATATCTATGCACAAACTCTTGAGGTTCACTGGATTTTCACCAAGCATATACCTAAGAGTTGCAGTTGCAAATACACTATGGAGAGGTAATGAATTGTGGCACCCTCCTGATGTATAGAACCAACTGTTCTGATGGTATTGTTTGTTCTGCTGACGATGACGATGTCATATCTACTTTCGGGTGATTGTGGTCAAACAAAGAGATTTGGAGGAATATTATGTTGGTTTTGAAATTTAAATTAAGAACACTAATTCAATGAGTGATTTTTCTAGATCTTAAGAAAATCCATTAATTTTTTTGTTATGGGTATTAATGTTAAAATATTGAGATTTTAAAGTATGTTTTTGAGATATTGGGTAATATAAATTAAATGCAGCACCTGCTCAATACTCAATTTTAGATTGAACTGTTGTTGTGCAATAAGTTGTGATTATACATTTTTTTTTCAAAGCATTTCAGATAAATGCTTTTTTTTAATTAATATTTTACTCCATTTGCAAATTGCTAGCCACTTAAAATGGATATCTGAAGCTAAATTTTAATTAACTTAAAGTTATTACCATAGTTAGAATAACCAACCAACCCATAGAACCGCAACACATCGATTCGCTTACCACATAATTTAGTGAATATCAAATTGTTTATGGTTGCATGCAATCAGTTTAATCACTGCCAAAGTAGGAAGATAGGTCTGTAGGGCTGTTGCCCTTTATTAGATGTATCTATAGCTATCAAAAGATAAATCTATTTATATCCTACTATTTAGCTTGATAAGAGCTTTGGTCGCATTGAATTATTTAATTATAATTATGTAAGATAGTGAAACAAATTAGGCTTACGACTTGAGTTGAATATAATAACCTTAAAAGACAAAAAAAAACAAAGTCTTGGGAAACAACGAACATTTACAACTTTATAACTAGTTGAATATAAAACTTGCACCTAATATATTGTTGTTATAATTGAAACTAGTCATTTACAGAATTTCAAAAAATATACACTCAAAATTTAAATTTACAATGTTTAAAGTCGAGATATTCGAGATTTTATTTAATGAATTTAGAAGCAATTCATTAATTTTTAGGAACAAAGCTAACAATTGAATTTTCATAAAAATGTTAGAATGAATGTCTAACTCAATTGTGGGCTTATCCGGCTTCCCTTTAATTCACTATTTTTAAAAGTATTTTGCTTAAACTGTAATTCTAAATTAGATTTGTTTTATTTTACCAGCTGTTTTTTATTCTGTTAATCTTAAAACTGAAAAAAATCGCTGTTATTAGAAATAGATCCAACAAATTTTCTAACTTCCCATACAAAAATATTATAATGGGTCCGAAGACTTTTACATTTCTCAAAATTTCAAGGTCCATAGAATCTACGTCTAGGATTTTAAAAGAGATATCGCGCATGTGGGATACCTTGTTTCGTTTCGTCAGCCATTTTGCAAGAATTCTCAGAGATATCAAATAAAATAAATTTTGTTTTACAGATAATATCAAAACATGCAGAAAGAACTTTTAAAAAAATTTAAATGTTTGTATTATATAGCAATTTAAAAAAAAGAGGCTGGGTTGTGATCCACATTGATAACTTCCCATCCCGTCTGTCGATTTGTCTTGTTTAAAAGTTTGTCTATATGTATCAATTTTTACCATATTTGCGTACTATTTGTTGTAGATTTTATTTTTTTATGAAAAAACGAACTGTTGGATTTTTATAAAAAAAATTACTGAATATCGAAAACAATATTTTCTGTGAAATAAAATAAGTTTGAAGCCAATATTTTTACCTTTTGAAAAGCTATTTAAGTCGAAAGTAAATTTTTACCAAGTTTTAGTATTGTTTTTTTTAGGTTTTTATTTTTTGTAAAAAAAACTGTCAATTCGATTTTTCTCAAAATTTTTCCTAATGTTGAAAACAATATTTCTTATAAGTTAAAATTAGTAAGAAGCCATTATCTCAAATTTTTGAAAAGATATTTGAGTCGAAAATCAATTTTTACCAACTTTTGTTAACTTTTTTTTTCGGTTTTTAATTTTTTGTAAAAAAAACTTTTAATTCGATTTTTTTCAAAATTTTACTGATTGTTTACAACAATATTTTTTGAAAGATAAAAGTAGTTTTATGCCAATATCTCAAAGTTTTGAAAAGATATTTGAGTCGAAAATCAATTTTTACCAATTTTTATTAATTTTTTTGTAGGTTTTTATTTTTTGTAAAAAACTGTCAATTCGATTTTTTTCAAAATTTTACTGAACGTTGACAACAATATTTCTTATAAGATAAAATAAGTTTGAAGCCTAAGTCTCAAGTTTTTGAAAAGATATTTAAGTCGAAATTCAATTTTTCCCAACTTTGAGTAATGTTTTTTTTTAGGTTTTTATTTAAAAAAAAAAAACTGTCAATTAGATTTTTCTCCAAATTTTATCAGATGTCAAAAACATTATTCTTCATTGCACAAAATTGTTTTGGAGATGAAATCATATTTTGGTCGTAAAATTTTCGAAGTGACAATTTTTTTTTTTTAATTTTTTTGATTTATAAAAAAAAACCGTTAATTGTATTTTTTTCCAAAAATATACTTGTTTTGTATTACGTTACAATATAAAATATAACATTTAATTCAAGTCTCTAGCGTCATTGGTTCATGAGATATTTAGGGTTAACCAAAATTTTCACCCATTACAATAACATCCTATGGGAAGTTAAAAAATATACAAATATCTGACGAACCAATAATTTTTTTTGTTTACACTTCATGATTTTCTGGAAGTAGTCAAACTACGATTAGAGGCTCATCGCGCATGTGTTAGTTGATAGTAAGAAAATAATACAATAAATTATATCATTGTTATTATTATTATTATTACATTTAATATGAACTACTACAAAAAACCAATGATTACAGTCCCAACTTATTTAGATTTAAAGCAATTAGATAAGCAGTTTAAGTTATATAAAATGCTCATTCGACTTAAAGCTTGATTCTTTCCATTAGCTAGTTCTTTGGAAGTCAATATGTATAAAATCAAATGTACGCAGGTGATGAGTTCCGCCTCGGATGTTCATGTTCAAATGTACACAGGATAGAAAATATAGTGCATTAATGAATTGATGAAGAAATATTAAATCATTATTAACACGCCTTTGATGGAGAGATTGCATTTGAAGAAGCTGCATACGATGTTCATAGGGAGGCAGATCATAAGGATCATCCCAAGGAAGACCCTTTAGTACAAAGCGAATGAAATTATGTTGAATTGTTGCAATACGTTTTCTGTGAATTTCGTAATAGGGTGTCCATACCTGCGAAGCATATTCAATATGAGGACGAACATGGCAACTATACAAATAAAGAGTAACATAGGGATCATTGAACTCCTTTGCCCAGCGTTTTATAAAACCAAGTATAGAACTTGCCTTGTTGCCAATTAAATTAATGTGATGTTTGAATTCTAAGCTTGAACACCTAAATCTTTAAAAGTGAAGACGCGACAGAGTTTTCGCTGCGATATACAATAATCAAATACACTTCGGATTCGTTTTTAAGTAAAATTTAACGTTTGGCATCTTAAAATGTTGAGCGCAGACATTACGTTAAGTCGTTAAAATGCAGGATTAACAGAAAAGATCCAAGTTGGCTCTCCTGGGGAACACCAGATTGAGCAACAAAAGGTTTTGAACAACAATTTCTAAATTTTACCTCATAGACTCTGTTTCCAAGGTATGATTAAATTCAAGCTAGAAAAATGGTGGAAAACCAAGAGCTAAGTTCGTCAACTTCATAACCTTGTTCTAAAACGTTTGAACATATATTTGAAAATGTGAGGAGATTTGTAATGGTTGATCTTTTTTTCACAAAACTATGTTGCTGTCCGCAAAAAAAGATTCTTACTTAAAAATGCTACACTTTCACAAACAACTTGTTCAAACAATTTAGGAACTAAAGAAAGCTTTGAGACGGGCCTGTAGTTTGTTATATCCGCCTTGTTAACTTTCTTGAAAATTGGTGTAAGAAATTACTTCTTCCATATACTGGGAAATTTTGCCTGTTTTAAGAAAAAAATTGAATAAAGGATTCAATTAAAGCATTACTACACTCTTTTAATACTACCAATGGAATACTATCGGAACCGGCTGAGCAGATCAAGTATCGTACTCTGTAGCACCCGAATATTACAATAGCTAGTTTGCGAAAAGGAGTGAAGATTATGAAAATATATACATAGTTCATCAACTATTTCAAGGCTAATGACTCACGGAAATTGGTTGCGAAAGCGTTACAGATATCAACTGTTTTATCTAATGAAAGGTTCTTGTAAGTGAAGTTAACTGAAGAGCCATTTTTTCTTTAAATTTACAAGTTTCCAAAGTTTTTTCAAAGTTTCCACCACTTTTTGCCTCTTATTTCAATGGAGTAAGTGTTGATGAACTGGTCATGCAGATCAACACCACCCATGTTCGTGTTGTAGTTTTTGAAAAGAAGTGGCTGAGGAATATTGACTTTCTTCTGCTCATTCTTGCTCCACCGTTTGACATTTTCAAGAGGTTCGATCTGGTCGTAGTTCGTGGCCATCGTTACGATGCTATTGTCCTTCCATTTGACAAAAAGCAATTCATTTCTCTTATCAAATTGGTGGTCAAAAGTTCCCCTTTTCTGCTTTTGAAATTCTTTATTAGAAGGAAGAGGACATTTTTTTAACCGATTATCCCGAGCTGTTCCGGTTGCTCTACATTTTTTTTCTGTTAAAATCTTCATTAGGCTATAACTAGTAAAAAAGTTATCGAAATAAATAACATGGTCGCTTAGACAGTCAACATTCCTTAGAAGGTCGAGAACCACTCTAGACCCTAATGGTAGGGCTTTCAATGAAGGCCTTACGTTTTTAGCTCCGCAATATGTATCGAATTCATACACCATCTTTGCTGCAAAGCATCCAATTTTTGAAACCAAATCTTACAGGCTTTCCTCTTATAAATTGCTTAGAAGAATGTCGACCGAAATACTTCACCATTGATTCGTCTATAGATAAATGCACATGCATATATCCCCACTTTTGAAACTTTTGGCACAAAAGTTTACTGAGCGGACGGAGTTTTGCCATTTTATTGTTCATGTCAAGGGTATTATTATCAGCAAAATGAATGAATCGTTTTATTTCTTGAAATCTGTTCCTGGACATACTGTTTGCAATAATAGGTACATGTGTATCAGCTGCTTGTTTCCAGTACATGAATTCTCTTGCTTCAGAGTGATAGCCCAAAAATAGAAGGATTCCAATAAAAAATTTTAAGTCTTCATCATTGAACGAAAAGCTGTGTTTATTTTGTTGGCCTACATACAACATTGTTTGATTTACGATAAGTTGCCTTACCTCGACATCAAACAGTTTTTCAAAGACTTGAACTTCGTTGAGGCCAACCAAATCAGAAACGCAGCTTTGGATTCTAGCCAAATAATTCGTTGTTCGATTTATTCCATCTGTTGACGTAATTGACTTTGTCCATAACGGTGGAGCAATTGACTTTCTAAGCTCAGACAATGGAATATCATCTTCGCTGTCAAATTCACAGTCGTCTTGGGCTAAATAAGATTCCACAAAAATCTCAACCTCACCTGGAACACCTTGTGGTAACTCTATTGTCTTTAAGTTATTTTCATCGATATCCTTTTCATCCGTAACATAGTCCACCGGTGGAGGAATCATGACGATATCAGCATTGACTATCTTCGTATTAATATCAATTTCTTCCAGGGCGGAATCGAGATTGTGGAAACGTTTTCCATAAAATATTTTTGTAAAAATAGATCTAAAATCTATTTTGGATACTTAAAAGAAAAGTGTATGCATGAACGCACTGTCTTTTTTAAAGTACATCTAACTTAAGCTTTGCTTACCTCCGTATGTTTATACAAAACTATGTGGGGACTAATTTTTAACTGATCTTTATGTTTATTTTTAATAAATTCTGCAGAAACAATCAATTTATCTCGTTGATTGAATTTTTTGAAGAAACAAACTTTTTGGATGGAAGCGAAACTAAGAATTAAGAATATTTTAAAATGCTTTGCGCAAAAAGACAATGCAACACACGCCTACTTCGATAAAAAAAAAAATGTTTGGAAAAATTAAAAAATACTCAATAAAGCCGAAAAAGCCTTTAAACAGATAATTTTTATTTCATAGCCTACTTTTATATGCACATTAAGTAACTGCATTTTGCTGTACTCTAAAAAGGACAGTGGGAGAGAATGGGTTGTTTTCTCAAGAACTTAACTAATTGTTTTTCTGCAAAAGCTCTTTTACTGTCTCAATCATATTTGATGACCAAAACTTTAATTGTTTTTGTTTTTGATTTTTAAAAAAATATTGATTTTTTTTCGAAATCGAAAAATATTTTAAAACTAAAATTTATAAAAAAGATATTTATTTTTTGCAGGTACATTTTAAATTTTAAAATACTGGAAATAGTTTTGAACAGACTTTTTGCATACATGAGCGAGTTCATGCGACCAAGTCCTGCATTTTATTTCTTTTATATTTGTTATGTTATTTGCATGCAGTTGTGCTGTAGTGTTATTTTGGATTTGATTTTTGATTTTCAATATAAAGTTTTTTATTTTCAAGTTGTCCAAAAAAAAAAAGATTAAAGGAGTGTTTATGTACTGAAATTGTATTATGATTACAATAACTATTTCTTGTAGAACTCGTCCTTTGCAATCAAAACATCCTAAAGTCATTTCATCTGACCAGCACGAGCCCAATCTTTGCGATTTCGATTAATTTAAGAAATGTTACATTAACATATTGAATTATTATGATATGAATGCTTAAATAAATCTAGTTTTTTTGAATTCTTTCATTCAAATAATGTAATTTAAAAACATGTAATATAATATGACAAACTTCATTTTTGATTTTTGACATCTACTTCAATTTTTCTCAATCTACTTCGCTTTTTTCCTCAAATCTACTTCCACTTTTTTTTGAGAAGTGGTAACGCTGTCGCCGTGTCTCTGGCTGGATGCAGGAGTCTTTAATACTCTCCTAACTACTATGTTGTAAAACTTCAACCGGTCGTTCGTCGTTGACATTCAGTTGCTCTGCTCGGTGGTCCTTGGTCCTTAGTCGCTCTCTCTCGATGACAATTCAATTTCCATCCGCAGTTTGTCCCTGATGATGCAGTCGCCATCTTCATCTCTAGATCCAGATGCAGATCCAGAGTCTAATTCTGAAATGGTGACGGCTGATGGCACTAAATCCGCCATGACCTTTCCTGAATAAGTATGTTTTGCGTATATTTGGATTATGGTGTCAGAAGGACGACGACGACAACGACGACGACGCTCGACGACTACGACGAATGCGAACGACAGAGAATCTACACAGAAACTCAAGTTGTCCCCTGCTATTGCGGTATAACAGAAAGCCATTACCATCTTTCGGGACCAGCGAACATAAAGCGACCCAGCAGGAGCCAGCGCCAATGGCAACGCCAGCGAATATAAACTAAAGGTCCTTGCTAGGGATGAGCATGCAAACAAAATTCCATTGTGTTGACAGCAATGGAATTAGGATATTCAATAGAGATGCACAGGAGTCGTTGTTGTCTTCGTCGTAGCCGTCATCACCGTCCTCGTTTTCGTTCTCGTCATCCTCCGACGACCAACATTCGAATAAATTGGGAACGGGAAGTACGTATTTCCTCGGAATCCGTAAAGTTCTAGATGCAGCATCACCAGCAACAGCATCAGCATCAGTAGTGCCAATGCCAAAGCTGTGATGTGGTTGTTTGCAGGTCAGTGGCAGCAGATAAAGTTCCCCCTTCACAATTGAGTTCAAAAGTGTGATGAGTATAGGTTAGGTTAGGTTAGGTTTGTTGGAGGTATCTCTCTAGGTATAGCATTCCAAAATTTGGGATTTGGGAATATTCAAAAGACAATTCATATCTATGCACAAACTCTTGAGGTTCACTGGATTTTCACCAAGCATATACCTAAGAGTTGCAGTTGCAAATACACTATGGAGAGGTAATGAATTGTGGCACCCTCCTGATGTATAGAACCAACTGTTCTGATGGTATTGTTTGTTCTGCTGACGATGACGATGTCATATCTACTTTCGGGTGATTGTGGTCAAACAAAGAGATTTGGAGGAATATTATGTTGGTTTTGAAATTTAAATTAAGAACACTAATTCAATGAGTGATTTTTCTAGATCTTAAGAAAATCCATTAATTTTTTTGTTATGGGTATTAATGTTAAAATATTGAGATTTTAAAGTATGTTTTTGAGATATTGGGTAATATAAATTAAATGCAGCACCTGCTCAATACTCAATTTTAGATTGAACTGTTGTTGTGCAATAAGTTGTGATTATACATTTTTTTTTCAAAGCATTTCAGATAAATGCTTTTTTTTAATTAATATTTTACTCCATTTGCAAATTGCTAGCCACTTAAAATGGATATCTGAAGCTAAATTTTAATTAACTTAAAGTTATTACCATAGTTAGAATAACCAACCAACCCATAGAACCGCAACACATCGATTCGCTTACCACATAATTTAGTGAATATCAAATTGTTTATGGTTGCATGCAATCAGTTTAATCACTGCCAAAGTAGGAAGATAGGTCTGTAGGGCTGTTGCCCTTTATTAGATGTATCTATAGCTATCAAAAGATAAATCTATTTATATCCTACTATTTAGCTTGATAAGAGCTTTGGTCGCATTGAATTATTTAATTATAATTATGTAAGATAGTGAAACAAATTAGGCTTACGACTTGAGTTGAATATAATAACCTTAAAAGACAAAAAAAAACAAAGTCTTGGGAAACAACGAACATTTACAACTTTATAACTAGTTGAATATAAAACTTGCACCTAATATATTGTTGTTATAATTGAAACTAGTCATTTACAGAATTTCAAAAAATATACACTCAAAATTTAAATTTACAATGTTTAAAGTCGAGATATTCGAGATTTTATTTAATGAATTTAGAAGCAATTCATTAATTTTTAGGAACAAAGCTAACAATTGAATTTTCATAAAAATGTTAGAATGAATGTCTAACTCAATTGTGGGCTTATCCGGCTTCCCTTTAATTCACTATTTTTAAAAGTATTTTGCTTAAACTGTAATTCTAAATTAGATTTGTTTTATTTTACCAGCTGTTTTTTATTCTGTTAATCTTAAAACTGAAAAAAATCGCTGTTATTAGAAATAGATCCAACAAATTTTCTAACTTCCCATACAAAAATATTATAATGGGTCCGAAGACTTTTACATTTCTCAAAATTTCAAGGTCCATAGAATCTACGTCTAGGATTTTAAAAGAGATATCGCGCATGTGGGATACCTTGTTTCGTTTCGTCAGCCATTTTGCAAGAATTCTCAGAGATATCAAATAAAATAAATTTTGTTTTACAGATAATATCAAAACATGCAGAAAGAACTTTTAAAAAAATTTAAATGTTTGTATTATATAGCAATTTAAAAAAAAGAGGCTGGGTTGTGATCCACATTGATAACTTCCCATCCCGTCTGTCGATTTGTCTTGTTTAAAAGTTTGTCTATATGTATCAATTTTTACCATATTTGCGTACTATTTGTTGTAGATTTTATTTTTTTATGAAAAAACGAACTGTTGGATTTTTATAAAAAAAATTACTGAATATCGAAAACAATATTTTCTGTGAAATAAAATAAGTTTGAAGCCAATATTTTTACCTTTTGAAAAGCTATTTAAGTCGAAAGTAAATTTTTACCAAGTTTTAGTATTGTTTTTTTTAGGTTTTTATTTTTTGTAAAAAAAACTGTCAATTCGATTTTTCTCAAAATTTTTCCTAATGTTGAAAACAATATTTCTTATAAGTTAAAATTAGTAAGAAGACCAACATTCGAATAAATTGGGAACGGGAAGTACGTATTTCCTCGGAATCCGTAAAGTTCTAGATGCAGCATCACCAGCAACAGCATCAGCATCAGTAGTGCCAATGCCAAAGCTGTGATGTGGTTGTTTGCAGGTCAGTGGCAGCAGATAAAGTTCCCCCTTCACAATTGAGTTCAAAAGTGTGATGAGTATAGGTTAGGTTAGGTTAGGTTTGTTGGAGGTATCTCTCTAGGTATAGCATTCCAAAATTTGGGATTTGGGAATATTCAAAAGACAATTCATATCTATGCACAAACTCTTGAGGTTCACTGGATTTTCACCAAGCATATACCTAAGAGTTGCAGTTGCAAATACACTATGGAGAGGTAATGAATTGTGGCACCCTCCTGATGTATAGAACCAACTGTTCTGATGGTATTGTTTGTTCTGCTGACGATGACGATGTCATATCTACTTTCGGGTGATTGTGGTCAAACAAAGAGATTTGGAGGAATATTATGTTGGTTTTGAAATTTAAATTAAGAACACTAATTCAATGAGTGATTTTTCTAGATCTTAAGAAAATCCATTAATTTTTTTGTTATGGGTATTAATGTTAAAATATTGAGATTTTAAAGTATGTTTTTGAGATATTGGGTAATATAAATTAAATGCAGCACCTGCTCAATACTCAATTTTAGATTGAACTGTTGTTGTGCAATAAGTTGTGATTATACATTTTTTTTTCAAAGCATTTCAGATAAATGCTTTTTTTTAATTAATATTTTACTCCATTTGCAAATTGCTAGCCACTTAAAATGGATATCTGAAGCTAAATTTTAATTAACTTAAAGTTATTACCATAGTTAGAATAACCAACCAACCCATAGAACCGCAACACATCGATTCGCTTACCACATAATTTAGTGAATATCAAATTGTTTATGGTTGCATGCAATCAGTTTAATCACTGCCAAAGTAGGAAGATAGGTCTGTAGGGCTGTTGCCCTTTATTAGATGTATCTATAGCTATCAAAAGATAAATCTATTTATATCCTACTATTTAGCTTGATAAGAGCTTTGGTCGCATTGAATTATTTAATTATAATTATGTAAGATAGTGAAACAAATTAGGCTTACGACTTGAGTTGAATATAATAACCTTAAAAGACAAAAAAAAACAAAGTCTTGGGAAACAACGAACATTTACAACTTTATAACTAGTTGAATATAAAACTTGCACCTAATATATTGTTGTTATAATTGAAACTAGTCATTTACAGAATTTCAAAAAATATACACTCAAAATTTAAATTTACAATGTTTAAAGTCGAGATATTCGAGATTTTATTTAATGAATTTAGAAGCAATTCATTAATTTTTAGGAACAAAGCTAACAATTGAATTTTCATAAAAATGTTAGAATGAATGTCTAACTCAATTGTGGGCTTATCCGGCTTCCCTTTAATTCACTATTTTTAAAAGTATTTTGCTTAAACTGTAATTCTAAATTAGATTTGTTTTATTTTACCAGCTGTTTTTTATTCTGTTAATCTTAAAACTGAAAAAAATCGCTGTTATTAGAAATAGATCCAACAAATTTTCTAACTTCCCATACAAAAATATTATAATGGGTCCGAAGACTTTTACATTTCTCAAAATTTCAAGGTCCATAGAATCTACGTCTAGGATTTTAAAAGAGATATCGCGCATGTGGGATACCTTGTTTCGTTTCGTCAGCCATTTTGCAAGAATTCTCAGAGATATCAAATAAAATAAATTTTGTTTTACAGATAATATCAAAACATGCAGAAAGAACTTTTAAAAAAATTTAAATGTTTGTATTATATAGCAATTTAAAAAAAAGAGGCTGGGTTGTGATCCACATTGATAACTTCCCATCCCGTCTGTCGATTTGTCTTGTTTAAAAGTTTGTCTATATGTATCAATTTTTACCATATTTGCGTACTATTTGTTGTAGATTTTATTTTTTTATGAAAAAACGAACTGTTGGATTTTTATAAAAAAAATTACTGAATATCGAAAACAATATTTTCTGTGAAATAAAATAAGTTTGAAGCCAATATTTTTACCTTTTGAAAAGCTATTTAAGTCGAAAGTAAATTTTTACCAAGTTTTAGTATTGTTTTTTTTAGGTTTTTATTTTTTGTAAAAAAAACTGTCAATTCGATTTTTCTCAAAATTTTTCCTAATGTTGAAAACAATATTTCTTATAAGTTAAAATTAGTAAGAAGCCATTATCTCAAATTTTTGAAAAGATATTTGAGTCGAAAATCAATTTTTACCAACTTTTGTTAACTTTTTTTTTCGGTTTTTAATTTTTTGTAAAAAAAACTTTTAATTCGATTTTTTTCAAAATTTTACTGATTGTTTACAACAATATTTTTTGAAAGATAAAAGTAGTTTTATGCCAATATCTCAAAGTTTTGAAAAGATATTTGAGTCGAAAATCAATTTTTACCAATTTTTATTAATTTTTTTGTAGGTTTTTATTTTTTGTAAAAAACTGTCAATTCGATTTTTTTCAAAATTTTACTGAACGTTGACAACAATATTTCTTATAAGATAAAATAAGTTTGAAGCCTAAGTCTCAAGTTTTTGAAAAGATATTTAAGTCGAAATTCAATTTTTCCCAACTTTGAGTAATGTTTTTTTTTAGGTTTTTATTTAAAAAAAAAAACTGTCAATTAGATTTTTCTCCAAATTTTATCAGATGTCAAAAACATTATTCTTCATTGCACAAAATTGTTTTGGAGATGAAATCATATTTTGGTCGTAAAATTTTCGAAGTGACAATTTTTTTTTTTTAATTTTTTTGATTTATAAAAAAAAACCGTTAATTGTATTTTTTTCCAAAAATATACTTGTTTTGTATTACGTTACAATATAAAATATAACATTTAATTCAAGTCTCTAGCGTCATTGGTTCATGAGATATTTAGGGTTAACCAAAATTTTCACCCATTACAATAACATCCTATGGGAAGTTAAAAAATATACAAATATCTGACGAACCAATAATTTTTTTTGTTTACACTTCATGATTTTCTGGAAGTAGTCAAACTACGATTAGAGGCTCATCGCGCATGTGTTAGTTGATAGTAAGAAAATAATACAATAAATTATATCATTGTTATTATTATTATTATTACATTTAATATGAACTACTACAAAAAACCAATGATTACAGTCCCAACTTATTTAGATTTAAAGCAATTAGATAAGCAGTTTAAGTTATATAAAATGCTCATTCGACTTAAAGCTTGATTCTTTCCATTAGCTAGTTCTTTGGAAGTCAATATGTATAAAATCAAATGTACGCAGGTGATGAGTTCCGCCTCGGATGTTCATGTTCAAATGTACACAGGATAGAAAATATAGTGCATTAATGAATTGATGAAGAAATATTAAATCATTATTAACACGCCTTTGATGGAGAGATTGCATTTGAAGAAGCTGCATACGATGTTCATAGGGAGGCAGATCATAAGGATCATCCCAAGGAAGACCCTTTAGTACAAAGCGAATGAAATTATGTTGAATTGTTGCAATACGTTTTCTGTGAATTTCGTAATAGGGTGTCCATACCTGCGAAGCATATTCAATATGAGGACGAACATGGCAACTATACAAATAAAGAGTAACATAGGGATCATTGAACTCCTTTGCCCAGCGTTTTATAAAACCAAGTATAGAACTTGCCTTGTTGCCAATTAAATTAATGTGATGTTTGAATTCTAAGCTTGAACACCTAAATCTTTAAAAGTGAAGACGCGACAGAGTTTTCGCTGCGATATACAATAATCAAATACACTTCGGATTCGTTTTTAAGTAAAATTTAACGTTTGGCATCTTAAAATGTTGAGCGCAGACATTACGTTAAGTCGTTAAAATGCAGGATTAACAGAAAAGATCCAAGTTGGCTCTCCTGGGGAACACCAGATTGAGCAACAAAAGGTTTTGAACAACAATTTCTAAATTTTACCTCATAGACTCTGTTTCCAAGGTATGATTAAATTCAAGCTAGAAAAATGGTGGAAAACCAAGAGCTAAGTTCGTCAACTTCATAACCTTGTTCTAAAACGTTTGAACATATATTTGAAAATGTGAGGAGATTTGTAATGGTTGATCTTTTTTTCACAAAACTATGTTGCTGTCCGCAAAAAAAGATTCTTACTTAAAAATGCTACACTTTCACAAACAACTTGTTCAAACAATTTAGGAACTAAAGAAAGCTTTGAGACGGGCCTGTAGTTTGTTATATCCGCCTTGTTAACTTTCTTGAAAATTGGTGTAAGAAATTACTTCTTCCATATACTGGGAAATTTTGCCTGTTTTAAGAAAAAAATTGAATAAAGGATTCAATTAAAGCATTACTACACTCTTTTAATACTACCAATGGAATACTATCGGAACCGGCTGAGCAGATCAAGTATCGTACTCTGTAGCACCCGAATATTACAATAGCTAGTTTGCGAAAAGGAGTGAAGATTATGAAAATATATACATAGTTCATCAACTATTTCAAGGCTAATGACTCACGGAAATTGGTTGCGAAAGCGTTACAGATATCAACTGTTTTATCTAATGAAAGGTTCTTGTAAGTGAAGTTAACTGAAGAGCCATTTTTTCTTTAAATTTACAAGTTTCCAAAGTTTTTTTTAGGATTCTCTTTGAAAGAGGTGTCCATATCAGTAACATAACTAGCGTAGAAATAAGTTAGAAAGAGACTTAAATTCATTAAAGAGTTCAACATAAAATGAGAAGTTGATTGGAAACAGAGTTTTGAGGTAATGATTTTATCTTTAATTCAAATTTTTTATAAGAAATGATGACGTCATTCTGAATTTTATAAAATTTAACGGAAATTCATTATTTAAAAAATTGAACAAATATTTGTCACCTCAAAAATTTTACAAACAAAATGATATAACCTTTTTGGCATCAAGTTGTTGCAAAAATTAACGAACCGAATATTTATGTTAGGAAGTATGATACGATGGCGGAGTTATTGTCCGCAAACTCAATAAGCAAAACAAAGTAATCAAAATCGGAATCGAATTATATATAAATTATTAAAATAGGTAGCCGGCGCGCACGAGCGGATACCTACTTATTAATGTAAACAATTTGAAATGTCAAATTCTAAAAAGGGTTGGTTTGTTAGTTTTACAACAGATAGCAAAAACAGTGCTGTCACCCAGAAGCTCAGTTTGGGGTGGGTTTGATAACAGGTAAATTTTATTAATCGAACTCGATTAATAAAATCGAAATGAATTATAAAATTAATAAAAGTTACTACTCAGGGGCGTAGCAACAAAATAATAAAAAATGGGCGCCAGGAAGTATTATGGTACTTACCATCACCAATCAAGAAAAAAAATAAAGAAAGCGGAAACTTACTTTCCAATTAAAATAAAATTCAAAAGTAATTTTTCACTAAGAAAAGTGATTAAGATATTTTATTTTGTATCTGGGAAACCTTTATAAGTATAGGTAGAAAACCCAGAATTTTTTCAAAAAAAAATTGTTGTACAATTTAAATTGATACAAAGAACAAAAAAAAAAGAAAGAGAACAATTGTTGTGTAACAAAGGACACAAAGAAAGGTCACCTTGGGAAAGTTCCCGAAGAACAAAGAATTTTATGGACGCGGGTCCCGCAATCTCGGGAGACAAAAGAAACGACCGAAAGTCTAACAGGTTAAATTTTGGCTCTTTATAGCCAAAACTCACTCGAAAGAAATAAAAATATACTTAGCTTCTTTCTGTTTGCAAAAATAGATCCTGCCTCTCCTTTTCCTCTCTTCTTAAAAACGCCTTCCTCACAAATTGTATGTTTTTCTTTATCAATTTTTAATCTATCCTCACTCAACGCACTAACAAGATTTTTTTCTTTTCTCCAAAATTTTTCACAACCTTTTTTTCTCCTCAAAAATCCTTCACCACTTTTACTTTTTTTTTGACCTCACTCTTCTAAGTTTCTCCAAAAAGTGCCTTATTCATGGCGAACTTCCCTCATCCAAGAGGCCACGACAAATACGCCATCCTACTCTGACCTTTTGTTATGATCTGGTTTTCTCTTTCGGTCTAACTGCGACACCCGGCTTTTAGTTTTAGTTTTATTTCAATAAATGCTAACACATTAAGACTTAAATTATCTTATAGCAAGTGAAGCTTAAAAATTTGATTGAGTTTGAGTTGAGCTACAGAACATATATATGTGTTTATGACAATATAACATTATATAAATATAAAAAATTACAAATTACAAAATAACAATAATAATAATAATTTCCAAAAATGTATACGTTTTTTAAACATACGTCTCCATTTATGTTTTAATATAAGAAATAAGAAAGAAGGAAAAAAAAATATTAATTAGAGTAGTGAGCTTTAAGTTCGATCCTGAATCTCTCAGTCCCGCCGCACCTTCGTATATGCCCTGGTAGAGAATTCCATAGGTGAATAGTGCTAACTAGGAATTGACGCTCAGATGTTAAGCATGTAAATCGTGGATGAATGAGTTGATGAGATCTGCTAGAGGATCCAAAGCGTAGCTTATCAAACAAATAACTAGGTTGACGAGTTTCAATCACATTCGAAAGTAAAACCAATGCCATATAGGCAAGGAGGTCATCAAATGACATATTTAAAATTAACTTCGAATAGTTTGAAACTCGATCAAATCGTCTCAGATTAAACACATAACGCACGGTATTATTGAACGCCACATTAAGTTTTCTCTTGCTAGATGCATCGCAATTTCTAAAAATTTCACAACCGTAAGAGAGAATGGGAAGTATGAGCGTTTTTGCTAGCAACATACGTATTTTTTGTGGAGTGTAATTATGAGACATCCAAAGTTTCCTTAAAACACCATAAACTTTGCCAATTGTAGAATTAATGTGGTCATTCCATGTAAGGGTTCTATTAAACACTATTCCTAAATTTTTTGCTTTTTCAACATAATTTATTTTTGAACCCTTTAAATTAATGTCAGGAAAGTAGGAAAGATCCAACACCTTTTTGCTAATAACCAAACATTTTGTTTTTAAAGGGTTCAAAAACAATCCATTTTCTTCAGACCAGGTCGAAATACTATCCAAATCGTTATTTATTGCATGCGCACCATCTTCAATCATACCTAGAGGACAACTTTTATAAAGTATATAGAGGCATAAGAGTTACAGCTGAATTCGAGAAACTAAACAGAGATGACAGTTTGTTGCTCATCTTAGTATGGTCAACAGTGTCAAATGCTTTTGAGAAGTCGAGAAGAACCAAAAATGTAACCTTATCTTCATCCATCGACTCTCTTATGTCATCTACTACACCGATTGTAGTTGTTATACAACTGTGGAGTTTACGAAACCCGGATTGCATTGGAGTCAACAAACAGTTTGAACGCAAATGTGAATTTATTTGCCTCTGTAATATTCGCTCAAAAACCTTTGAAAGAAAGGGCAGAATTGAAACCGGTCTATAATCATTGCTATTATGTTTCTTAAAAGGCAGTATCTTAGCGATTTTCCATTGGGACGGGTAGCAGCTAGATGTTATAATATTATTGAATACATGAACTAAAAATGGAAGAATTACTGGTAAAATTATTTTTACAAATTTAGGATGAACTTCATCAAAGCCTACGGCATTTGATTTAAAAGATATCAAACAAGAAACGATTTCAACATCGTCTACACATTCGAACTCAAATCTTGGAACAGCGGAGTTAACTAGAAGCAAGTCTGTCGTATCTGCACTTACAGTTGGTAAATTAGAATTAGTAAATTTTTGATTGAGTGCATTTAAGTCCAGGTTTTCATCGGGGATAGAATTTTGTTTTCCGATTCCTATATCACTTAAGTTTTTCCAGAGCTGGCGACCTTGAAGCGATGGACTTAACTTATTGCTATAAAATATTTTTTTAGATGTTTTTATTTTTTGTACCACATTATTACGTAAGGATCGAAAGAACTGTAAATGACTGTCTAACCGATACCGCTACCAAAGTTTATAGGCTTTATTACGTTGATCCATAAGAAGTCGAATTTCATTTGTAAACCATGGATGATGTCCATATTTTATAATTTTAGTTTTAATTGGTACATGTGCATTAAAAAGAGAACGTATATTCGTGTTGAGGAAGTTTACTTGATCATTAGTCGATGACATGTATAACACACGGTCCCATTCGACATTTCGAGTATCTATTTCCAATTGACTGTAATCAATTGCATTGAAATTTCTAAATTGGAAACTTGGAACTGAATAGTTTACCGAGAAATTGTATGTCAGGAAAAGAAGATCATGTTTAGAAGATCCGGGAGCTGATAATTGATTATAAAAAAGTACGTCATTGCAGTTACTAACAAAAAAGACATCTAATAGAGTACTTGAATCGGCGGTAAAATGAGTAGGGTTGGAAACATTGATCGGGATCAGATTAAGTGTACTCATGCTATCAGTTATACTTCTCTCTACTAGAAGGTTACTATTTAAATCACCACCTATAATGATATTAGGACACGACAATGAAATTGATTCTAAAAGATCGAAAATTGGATTTGGGTCGATATTCTTGTTGGGTCTGTAAACCGATCCAACAAGAAGATCTCCAAGTATTGATTTGATCTCAACAAAAACATAATCTATTAAACTACCTACTGTGGATGCACATTTAAAACGACATTTTATTCCCTCTTTCACATAAATTGCAGCACCACCACCCACTCTTCCCACTCTGTCTCCACGAAAAACTCTATAACCTTGAACCTTGTACAATACATCTTCAATTTTGTTAGAAAACCAAGTTTCTGATACGCAAATTATGTCTACTTTAGAGCCTTCAAACAAATCTCTGAACTCATCTATTTTAGGAGCTAAACTTTGAGTATTCAAGTGACATACCCTTAGTCCATTCTTTTGTTTGCTAAAAACATCCAACATCGAACGCATGATTCCGTTATCAGCTCCACTCGCCAAAATTCCTCTTTCAGAAGTTGACTGCATATTTGTTGTAAATCAATAAAAATAAAGGGAAAGACATAACATGAAGGGAAAGCGTCGATAAAAGGTTCAGAAAAGAACGTTCCCTCATCAAACCCATAATGAAAGACAGTGAATATAAAAACTGTAAATAAAAAAAGTAAAGTGTAAAATGGAGATTTATTAAAATAAAAATAACTTTGTTTTTTAAAACCATTTTGGTTTAAAGAACAATTTTAGCAAATGTAAATTAAAAAGAAAAAAGAAGAGAATTAAACAAAATTTTAAATGAATTATATGAGATTAATATGAAATTAAAATAAAAGAGAAAAAAAAGAGAAAGAAAACAAAAAAAAAAAAAAAATGTAGTAAAATTAAGTAATAGAAAAGTTTGAAAACAACTGGATTAAAATTTTAAAATAAAAATAATACTGCAAAATTCATGATTTTAGGCTGGCAATGTCATGTAGTTTGGCGATGTTTTCGATTTTAATTTCATCTTCGTTTTGGTGACGTTTGACAAATACATTACCAGGCATAGTAAACACAGAAAAAAGTGACTTCTGTTTTTTTAGCTGAAGTGCCGTATGAAGAATATTGTTATTGGTTTTTGTTAGACACTCGCGCAAGTAAATATTCGAGTTTGAATCCAATCCAGCATCACTTAGTTTTAATTGTCTATTTTGATCTTTGCGGAACTTTGCAATCGATGCTAAAACATAATTTCGATCGTATGCAGATTGGAATTTAATGATGATGGTGGAGGTGTTGCTGTTCGGGTGCGGGCGTGTGCGGAAGATGCCTTTTAAAGTTGGTGGTTGTATACTTATAACGTGGCAGATGTGTTCAAAGTATGATTTTATGTTTTCATTTGTGATATTGGGTATTCCAAATAAAATTGCATCGCGTGAAACATTTTTGTTTTCCATTTCTTCTTGTTTTAGTGTGAATGTGTTAATTTGAGAATTCAGATCCAAGATTTGAGATTGTGCGTCGGCCAGCGCTTTGTGTACATTAGATAGAGAGGTGTTGATATCGTAAATATCGGTTTTGACGGTCTTATGTTGACTATTTAAAGTAGATGCATTCGTTTCCAGCTGATTAACTCTCGCATTAATGTCAGAAATCGACTCCTTCAATTCGGCAAATTGTGTTATCATTTGTGATTTCAAGGCTTCATTATTCTCCTTCAATTTAGTTGTTATGAGTGTAATTATGAGATCACTTTGACGTTTGAGTTTCTCGTCCATTATTGTTCCCAATATGTTTTCGTCTATTGCAACTTTTTTAGGATTTTGTTGCAATGAAGTTGGTGATGTTGATGTTGCAGGTGACTCGAAGTTGGACGCGGAGTTAGATCTAGACCGTTTTGTGTGCGACATGCTTTTTAAGGTATGACCGAGAGAGAAAAGAACAGTAAGGAAACCAAGGGAATTTAACAAAATTATTTCAATGAAAATTAATTTAAAGTGGATTTAAACAACTTTATTTAGTGTCACTGTCACTGATTTTGTTTGTTTAGATAGTAAACAGCTTTAGAAAGTTAATATGGTTGAATCGAGTACAATCGAATACAAAACGAGTTGATTAATTTGATTACTTTGCCAGCCAATAGATAACACGTCTACTCTGTAGCTCGATACATTCGATTTTTTTTTTCGCTGGGGTGCATGCCAATTTCAAAAACCAGCCAAACCTTTGTGGTCTCTTTCATATTGGTGATTTGAACACCAACCTTGGCTTAATGGACGAGTTCAGTTCTTATCCGTCAAACCCAATTGGTCTAAAAAGTAAACGAAGAATTTTTGAGTGTTCGCGAGTAAAATCCCCAGCCCAAACCGGCCCAGTTTAATAACTTGAGGAAAGCGTTCTTGTAATTAGGAACCTTGGAATTTCTCAACCAAGAATAAGAGGCCAGGGTCCGATAGTTTTAAATTTAGACTCTAAACCCTTAGACTTCCGTGCAGACAATTTTAAGGGAAGGGAAACACATCGCAAGGTGACCTTACTTAGTATTCCGACACTTTAGGCTGGGCATTAAGCCATACTAATTTTAGGGTGGTGTGCCAATTAGATAAACGATGCACACTGTCCGTTGAACATGGGTAAACTCAACTCTTCATGTTATTCTCCTTGTGTGGACCACCTGTCGCACACTCAATAAAGCCGTCTTTGTGACTCATCCGTCACACAATTATGCATTTTGTGACCGCCCGTCACAAATTTTAAAAATAACTTAAAATGTGGACCCTCTGTCACACAACTCCGCATTACCAATGAAAGACCTATTTTGTTTGCTTTTCCAAAATACAATAAGAGCAGGACACTGACTGATGGAAAGCAGGATTCTACTGAACTCTTAAAATATTTTGGAGCCGCAACTACGAAAGGAAGGTTAAAAAAAAGGAAAAAGGATATGAGATAGGCTAGTGAAACTTGTTGTGGTAAATTTTACCGCAACAAAGTAAAATCGAATTGCCAGTTTTTCTTTACAATATAGACAGAAAAGAAAACAGCTTTAAGTTCGATTTTTGATTGCAAAGGTTATGAACTTGAATCAAAAATGACATAATGATGGTACCGAAGTCAAAATAGGTGGGCCCCACATTCCGTCCGTCCGTTTGTTTGTCTGTGTGTCCTCGCCTCTACAGCCCAAACCATTGGGCCGATTGCCTTCAAATTTCGATATTAAGGTCTGGCGTTAGGCGTTATTTTTCTTTTTTTTGAGATCAAAAATAACAGTACACTCCATACAAGGTTTTTGTTCAAAAATCAAAAATTCAAATTTTCACAAAAACAAAGCGATAGATTATTTTTAAATGTAATCTAAAATTTTTTTTCTTAACCTGGCTTCTTCCAATACCATTTAAAATGTTTGTATTGCTCCAGAGGTACCCCCCATAGAAATGTTATTTTGTTTTTAAGTTTTCTTAAGAACTAATGAACCAATTTCAATAAGCACAAGTCCTAATAATATTTGATGATCAAAAATGTCGTCTTTTATATTTTTGATTTTTTTAGAAAAATATTTTTTTTTCGAAATTCGATGTCTTGAAAATCATACTTTTTTACGAAATTGAAATTTAAAAGGTATATATAAAAATATTTTAATACTCAATTTTAACAAAAATTACACGTACAAATTTATAAAAAAAAAAAAACTGCTCGAACGATTTTCAAATAAAAGTTTTGAAAAATTAAAGTTTGTTTTTAAGAAATAAAATGGCATTTAAACGTCAACTTTAAGTGAATAAAATCAAAATCATGAGGTAACAATTAAATCTTCAAGTTATGTATAACTTTGAATTAAGCATTTTTTTTTTCAAAAAATTGTAATTCTTACTAATATTTTGTTATCAATTTAGAAAAAGCTTAATTGTGAATTTTATAATGACATTAAAAAAAAAGAACTGCGTAACAAAATTTTTAAATATCAATATATTTATGGTGTATTCTTAGATTTTTCGACTATTATAAGTTGTTGAGAGCTATAATTAAATAAATAAATTAGGTGGCGCAACAGTCCGTAGAGAACCAGGGCCTAGTGACTTACAACTCTCAACCATTCCTGTGTGCGAGTAATGTTGTCAGGGATGGAGGATATCTACAATTTATATGCCGAATCCGAACGGCTAATTTGAGAATGCACTTTTTCATGACAAGAAATACTCTTGGAGAATTTGTCAATTCCTCGCAAGAGGCAGTACCCGTGAAAACTCTTTTTTTTTTTTAATTAAGGTGGCACAGGCAGGGATTGAACCCAAGACCTCTCGCATGACAGTCCAACGCACTAACCATCATGCCACGGGCTCTGTTGAGAGCTATACTTTTTTAAATTTAAAGTTAACTTTCTTGACTTCATAAATGATGTGGTGAATTCTTTCTTAGAATTTTTAAAACATTCATATTTTATTTACATATAATTATTTTACTGTACCTTGAAATATAATTCCATATGTATATTGATGCCTTTTCCTTACCACAATTGATACTAAAAAACTAACGCCTCAAATAAAACTTCTATCCAAAAACGTGCGCAATGTACTGTGCATCCTCTCTACTAGGTTTTTAATTGAAGTTCATTAGGGTAAATGCTTGTGGTGTGGTAAATACTACATGGTTAGTATGTTGGCCTTTAATTTTAAATTAAACTCCGATACGGAATTTTCTGTTTTAATTTAATGTTAATATGTTTGTATACTTTGCGTTTACTAAACTTATTCTTATTTAAAATAACTACAAATTAATAACAATCCATTCGTAACTTTAGGTTTACTCGCTTAAACAATTTAATTGTTTTGTGTGTCTCAGAAATATAGGTAACTGCTGTAGACAATCCATTTAGGGGGTCATTATTGTATTTTTCGCAGTTACTTTTAAAATATTATTTTTAAGGGTCTGTTTGTAGATGAATTCACCTATAAAAGGTTTTACAATAAGAAGATTAATTTTGAATAGAATTTGTGCAGATGTAATTTTTGAAACTGTCATCTTTTTACATTTGACAAGTAAAAATTACGACTAAGAATATTACTGCGGTAGCAGGTCAAAGTGAAACCACTTCTTGGAAAACCATTTAGTCACTCGTTTTTTTAACTTTAGAACACACACTCATAATTTCTACCTGTTCAAAATTGTGTCCTTGTAAGCATTTTTAAATTCATCAAGTTTTTCCTTTATAGACATATTTGTAGGTACGAATGTGGCTTTTATTTTCCTTTGTAGACTTTTTTGTCATTGCTTTTAATCATTATGGGCCTTCGCATTATCCTTCGTTTGTTCGACAGTCATCAGTCAAAACGTCCTCATTAAGCTTCCGTGTCGTACCTTTGTGTGTACCTTTGTTTTTGCAGAATACTTGATATGAGCAAAAACAAACGTTTCCTAATCAAGCAAACCACAATAATATCCTAAAGTCCCAACTCCCAAACTCTTTAGTTTGATACCACAACGAATCCTTTATTTTTTCTTGCTCTAACCTCATTATGGCATTTCCTTTGGAAAAATGTTTAAAAAGGTTCTCTATTCGTTTTCAGTTTTTGTTTTTTGTTAAATTGCATGCAAAAGTCTTTGTTAGATCAAAGTGTATCCGCTTTCTGATTCTGACTTTTACCAAATCTCATTCCGCATTAAGCCAAACAGGAATTTAGTTCCTTTTTTTGGTCCTTATTATTCGGTTGTTTGTTTTAGCGTTTTTATTTTCCTTTGTTAGTAGATTTTTCAGTTTCACATTTCCATGATAGTGGGTATAGTTAAGGGTCTTGGTTTTTTGTTTTGCTTAGCAAACCCAAAAGTAAAAAGTAAACGATGTGCGTTCATATGAATGAATTTAACTGTTTATCCTAAAAAAAGGATCATTTACACAAACTCTGGATACGATATTATGTCAAGAAGTTAAAAAACGGTTTTGAATTTTAGAAATCAGTATATAACGTTCCAAATGTGACTGAATCAGATTGGAATACCCAGTTAGACAAATTCAGACCTACGCTACTTCAAAGACATATATGTTTTTCTAAAATATATATAAAATAATGTACTTTGTGTATAGTTATTCAAAATTTATATTTCATCACCTTTGATATGACACCTCAATCACTATGATAGGATGAACAGGGAAATATTTAGAGCGCTTTTTCTTTAAGTACTATTTTTTTTAATTTGAAGTTTAAGTTTAAGTTTAAGTTTAAGTTTAAGTTTAAGTTTAAGTTTAAGTTTAAGTTTAAGTTTAAGTTTAAGTTTAAGTTTAAGTTTAAGTTTAAGTTTAAGTTTAAGTTTAAGTTTAAGTTTAAGTTTAAGTTTAAGTTTAAGTTTAAGTTTAAGTTTAAGTTTAAGTTTAAGTTTAAGTTTAAGTTTAAGTTTAAGTTTAAGTTTAAGTTTAAGTTTAAGTTTAAGTTTAAGTTTAAGTTTAAGTTTAAGTTTAAGTTTAAGTTTAAGTTTAAGTTTAAGTTTAAGTTTAAGTTTAAGTTTAAGTTTAAGTTTAAGTTTAAGTTTAAGTTTAAGTTTAAGTTTAAGTTTAAGTTTAAGTTTAAGTTTAAGTTTAAGTTTAAGTTTAAGTTTAAGTTTAAGTTTAAGTTTAAGTTTAAGTTTAAGTTTAAGTTTAAGTTTAAGTTTAAGTTTAAGTTTAAGTTTAAGTTTAAGTTTAAGTTTAAGTTTAAGTTTAAGTTTAAGTTTAAGTTTAAGTTTAAGTTTAAGTTTAAGTTTAAGTTTAAGTTTAAGTTTAAGTTTAAGTTTAAGTTTAAGTTTAAGTTTAAGTTTAAGTTTAAGTTTAAGTTTAAGTTTAAGTTTAAGTTTAAGTTTAAGTTTAAGTTTAAGTTTAAGTTTAAGTTTAAGTTTAAGTTTAAGTTTAAGTTTAAGTTTAAGTTTAAGTTTAAGTTTAAGTTTAAGTTTAAGTTTAAGTTTAAGTTTAAGTTTAAGTTTAAGTTTAAGTTTAAGTTTAAGTTTAAGTTTAAGTTTAAGTTTAAGTTTAAGTTTAAGTTTAAGTTTAAGTTTAAGTTTAAGTTTAAGTTTAAGTTTAAGTTTAAGTTTAAGTTTAAGTTTAAGTTTAAGTTTAAGTTTAAGTTTAAGTTTAAGTTTAAGTTTAAGTTTAAGTTTAAGTTTAAGTTTAAGTTTAAGTTTAAGTTTAAGTTTAAGTTTAAGTTTAAGTTTAAGTTTAAGTTTAAGTTTAAGTTTAAGTTTAAGTTTAAGTTTAAGTTTAAGTTTAAGTTTAAGTTTAAGTTTAAGTTTAAGTTTAAGTTTAAGTTTAAGTTTAAGTTTAAGTTTAAGTTTAAGTTTAAGTTTAAGTTTAAGTTTAAGTTTAAGTTTAAGTTTAAGTTTAAGTTTAAGTTTAAGTTTAAGTTTAAGTTTATGATACCTAATTTCACAATTCAACATTTCAGAAGTTACCTTAAAAAAATATCAGCTAAAGCTTTGAAGCCAAATATTCTGAAATCGGTTTTCAGTACACATTTAATCCTCTATAACTTAAGTTAGTTGTGAATTGACATTTTAACCTTTTATTCATTTATTCAAAAAAATTAAACCATCGAATCTTTTTTTTTTCAAATTGAGATTTTCTGAGTTCAACAAAAGGTAACCTTAGAAAACCTACAAATTAATTTGATTAAACATTTTGGTTTCGAAAAAGAATCCTTTCTTAAAATAGTATTTAAAAGGGGTAGGTCATGTTGAGATATCCCAACACCCTCAACTTTATTTTATTCTGCTTCAATAACAAATCTTAAAAAATACATAAAACTTAAGAATATTGGCCTCAAAAACTTGATTGAGTAAGAGTATGTTTAGTTTATGTGTGGTGTATTTAAAAAGAGCCGGGTTAAATGTCTCACACAAAAACAAAATTTTAAAAGATATTAAGAATTTTCAAAGTAGTCAGAACCAGCTGTCGATAAAAGGATAAAGGATTACTTTCCCCAAACACCAAAATAATGAACAACACAACACAAAAGAAAAAAACAAACTGAATTCCTAAGCATTGAAAGTTTAAAAGTTTGACCTTTTCATCAGCTTTTTAAAAGAAAAGACGAAGAAAATTATTTATACTTCATAAGTTGATGTGTATAATTTCCCACAATGCGTCTTATGGGAAACTTTGAAATTTCTTTCAAGAGCTTGCCCATATAGCTCCATGTAGGTATAGCAAAACATTTAGAGCCCTTTTTTTAGGTTTGGGATAGCTCCAGAAATTCCCTATAGCAAGCCTGCAAATGGATTTGGGATTAAGCATTTCAACAAATGTATGTACGAACCTGAGTGAATGGTATAGGATGTGGGATATGGTCTTTACTCTTTACCCAGACTGAATTTTAAGTTGATATAAAATATTTAAACAACAACATTCTTAGCGCAAAGTTTAGATAAATTGTGTTGTTTGGGGGTTAATGGTTGCATATTTCAAGGGGTTGCAGTTCCTTTTGTTGTTGTTGGTTTATTAAGAGCCATAAGAAATCTCAAATCCACAACCCACCTTTGTTCACATTATCCATCTATGTGGTTGATAGGTTTTTTCTTTCTTGGGATAAATTTGAGTATAAAAGTTAAGAAGAAGAAAAAGAAGGCTGATGGTATATTTATTGCTTTCCGCCCAACTCTTACCAAAAATCGAATTTAGTTGAATAAAATATAAATTGGGATTTGTTATGGTTTTCTATTTTTTCTTAGGCTTTTTATGGTTTGCTTTTGTAGTATCAAACTATTCGAAAAAGCAATGTGTAATTCTGGAAAGAGTGAATTTGTATTTTATGGCAAGCCACAAAAGCTGATAGCCTAAAATAGCAAAATGGGATTAAGATGTGTTTTGTGTACACTACATATATAGATAGAGCTCAAAGGTTGCGGAAGAGAATTTATACTTAGAAAACAATTTTGGAAGTGAGTGGGTTGAATATAATACCTTTACGTAGAAAACAGATATAGGTACGGTTTATTGTTTGGTTTTAAACGCCTATCGATTGGAAATAGATACAATGTTAATGCGTTTGAATATTATAGAGAGTATGTAGGTACATACATATATTATAGGACCTAACCTATCTTCTATAGACGTACTCTACTCACATATAAGTCGCTTTTATTACTTTGGGGTGGATGAGTAAGGTAAATTGATTTAATATTGAATTTATTCTCGGAAAATTCACTTAACGCTGAAGCCAAGGAAAATGATGATTATGAGATATTTCCGTTGTTGGAATTGTTTGATGGGAAATTTGCAAAATATCAGGTAGTAGCAGTCTTTTGAGATTGATACTATTTTGGAAGAGCAATGAACCAAAAGAGTATAAATCTGAACTTAGAAAAGTTCTAAACGATGTCAAAGAATCTTTTATGATGATAAGAGAAACAGAAAAAAAGACTCACATTGATATTTTTCTATATGGAACTCGTGAAAACTTTTACCTTTTATTTTTTGTTTGTAATAAGTGGAATTGACATTTAACGACTTTCAAAATGTATGTTATCGATAAAAGCTGTTTTCTGAAGAGATATTAAAGATATGAGGCTGATTTAGAAGTTTTTTGTATTATCATTTTATTTTTGGAAATAAATTCTACCAATTGAATTTTTTTAAGAACATGTTTTTGTATGAAAATTAAAATAAGCACAAAATTATTATCATCGTTATTTGGAGGAAACTTAATATTTGAAAACTGTAATAATTTAAATTAGGATCGTTTGTTGAATGTTTAAACAACAACAACAACTTAAAGGTGCTACCACTCATTGTTTTGGCTGGAGATATAGCTATTTCGTGCTTTGCCACTTTTGCCCTCATCAGTCTCCTTTTTTTGTGGTGCTGAGCTTTATTCCAATTTTATTTGAAAAACTTTTTATGCACACCATAGGTTTCGAACCCACTTGCACTTTTTAAAATTTGTATAAATGAAATTAATTTAAAGTCAATAGCTTTATTCTCATGAAAAACTTCTTTTTTTTTACAAAAAAGGGTATTTTTGAAAAGAAAGACATTCGTTAACAATGAAAAATCATATAAGTCTAATGATCACCACAAGTAAAGGGGTTTTCAATTGGTGCGGGTAGATTTTGGCGCCCGGCCCCGTGGCGGCCATTTTATTTTGGTGACATCTTTCAAATCTTTTGTTTATTATTCAGTTATTTATGCCACGTTATCATGGCAAGTTACACGATTGAACAGCACGTTTAAATGAAACAATTTTTTGTATCAAAATGAGTGTTCGTTAACTCTAACGTTGCGTGCATTGTGCCCATTTTACAGCTCTTCACAGTTGACTCTTCAACGTTTGGTGGCCAAATTTGAGACGACTGGTTCAGTAAACAATCAGCCAACACCATTACGTTCAAGGAACGCAAGATCGGCCGCAGTCCGTGAAAGTGTACAGCAGAATCCGGGGCAGTCTATTCTTTGCCGTGCAGAAGAACTTGGCCTTTCGCAGACTTTAACTTGGTGAATTTTGCGTCGGGACTCGGGCCTACACACAAGATCCAACTAACCCAGGAGCTTAAAGTTCATGCCCATAGACAACGCCGTTTATTGCTGTCGCAACGATGAACATAACACAGGCCATCGCTCAAAGTCAGCCGGATCTATGCGGAAGACTCATTGAAAATTGGACCACTCGGATGCGTGCCACCGTAAGAAGCCGAGGCGGGCATTTGAATGAAGTCATATTCCACACTTAATGCCACACATGCGCCTTTTAAATAAAAAAAGCGCCTGGAATGCGACCCACACTGATAACTTCCCATCCCGCCTGTCGATTTGTCTTGCTTAAAAGGTTTATAGGTTTCGTGTTTTGTTAAAAAAAAGTTGTCAGTTAAATAGTTTTAAAATTACCAACAATATTTTGCATAGTTTGATTTCAAAGTCTATTTTGTTAACGAGGTTTTTAGTCAAAAACCAATTTTAGTAGCTTTTGCGTACTATTTTTTGTAGATTTTATTTTTGTATGAAAAAACTGACTTATTGGATTCTTATAAAATTACTGAATGTTGAAAACAATATTTTCTGTAAGATAAATAAGTTTGAAGCTGATATTTTTTGAAAGGATACTTGAGTCGAAAATCAATGTTTACGAACTTTTAGTAATGCTTTTTTAAGGTTTTTATTTTTTGTAAAAAAAACGTCATTTCGATCGTCTCAAAATTTTACAGAATGTTGAAAACAATCTTAAATTTTTGAAAAGACATTTGAGCCTAAAATCAATTTTTACCAACATTTATTAATTTTTGTTTAGGTTTCTATTTTTTGTAGAAAACACTGCCCATTCGATTTTTCTTTACATCGTACCGAATGTTGACAACAATATTATTTAAAATACAAAATTAGTTTAAAGCCCATATCTCAAATTTTTGAAAAGATGTTTAAGTCGAAAATCAGTTTTTACCAACCAATTACCTATGTTTTTATTTTTTATAAAAAAAAAACTGTCGCTGCGATTTTTCTCAAAATTTTAGCAGATGTTAAAAACATTATTTTTCGTTGCACAAAATTGTTTTGGAGATAAAATCATTTTTTGTTCATTAAATTTTTCAGGTGATAAATATTTTTTTTTCAGTTTTTTTGATTTATAAAAAACCTTTCATTGGATTTTTTTTCAAAAATATATTTATTTGTTATCGCGTTTCAATATATAATATAAAATTTAATGCAAGTCTCAAGCGTTATTGGTTCGTGAGGTATTAAGGGTTAACCAAAATGTTCACCCTTTTTTTTAAATTGCTACACGCAATGTTTCTGCATTATTATCTGTATAACAAAATTCATTTGAAGTCGATATCTCTACTGGTTCTTGAGCTATGGACAACGTGGCGAACGTACAGACGCACGGACGTACGAACTTACGTACACACGCACGCACAGACATCTTTCTAAAAATCTTTTATTTCGACTCTAGGGACGACACGTTTCATCGCGTCGAGAAATGTGAAAATTTTCAATTCGACAAATCGGATCGATTAAAATAACTTCCTATGGGAAGTTAAAAATAATTTTGTTAATACTTGACACACAGCTTGTTTTATTTCATTTCAAGATTTACCCGCCATTATTGAAAAACCCGTATTTTTACAAATTGCCTCTTTAATATCTTGAACCAGTTATGACGCATTTTATTAGTCCTTATTTTTCACGAACCTTGAAATAAAAGAAAAGTCTAAAGTTGTTGAATCACAAGATTGCGGTGGCCATTTGTGATCACCATTAAATAGTAGATCAAATATTGGAAATTGGAAAACTCTTTCGAAAATTATGACACTTTGATAATATATATATATATACCCCTTCGGGTAGGGGTTAAGAATTTACCCGAAGTAAGGTATGCTTGTCGTAAAAGGCGACTAAAATCCAATCTCCGTATACTGAGAACTACATAAGTATACAAAATATGCAATGGAAAAAACAAATAGATTAATTACCCCAGGTGGAAAGCCAGTTTCTCTGGCAAATCCATCCTCTTCGGAGGCAGGCTCTACGGATTCTGGGGAGAGCCATTATTTGCATTTGATAAATCCTTTCGCGAAAGCGCATAAGGTCCCTCGATCACCTCCATCTGTACCGAGAGTTACCGGCAGAAAGAGTCCACCGGTTGTGCCAAAAGGCACTAAAAGCGACTCACCGAAAACAAACAGTTTTGAGCAGGACAATTGTGAACTGCAAAAGAAGCTGAACAAAATGATAAGACTCTACGAAGAGCTTAAAAAAGAAGTCGAAAGTCTTCGTGAAGAGAACAAGATGTTAAAAACTTCTGAAAACATGAAAGTAAATACTCTAAGTCCACAACATCGAGATCGGCACGAATATGAAACTGATGAAGATGAACTTGCTCGGGAACTGAAAAAAGTAGACCTAGTAAAAAACGGAAGGCTGAAAATTCGCCTAAGTATCAAATCAGCTAAACCAAATAAAATTACACGGAAAGATCAGTTTTCTGCGAATAAGAAACTTCCTCCACCGATAAACATCGTTGGTCAAGCGGATTATAACAAAATTCTTCCTATTCTAAAAGAAACGGCGCAAAAGAATTTCAAAGCTACATCCACATCCACATCAGATTCTTATAGAAAACTGTCGAAAAAACTCAGCGATGAAAAAATTGAATGGTATAGTTATTCAATTAAAGAAGAAAGACCTCTACGTGTAGTTGCTAGAGGACTTCATCCCTCTTGTTCAAAAGAAGACATCCTTTCGGACTTAAAAACCAAAGGATTTAAGATTCTTGACGCAACAAATCTTTTGAAGCGAGAAAAAGGAATCGAAACCGCTTATATAAAACGCGCTCTTCCGCTTTTTATTCTAAGTTTCGATAAAAATGAAAATGTGGACAATGTTTATAATATTAAAACTATAATGAATATTGTTGTAAAAATCGAACCACTAAGAAAGAACAAACGCCTTATTCCTCAGTGCAAGCGATGTCAAGGTTTTAACCATACAGCAGCTTATTGTCAGAAGGACCCCGTTTGCGTTAAATGCGCGGGAAAGCACATGACTGATGTATGCCGTCTTAAAAAAGAAACTCCAGCTACATGCGCGAATTGCAAAGGTAATCATCCAGCAAATTACCGTGGCTGTGAGGTCGCAAAGGAAATGTTAAAGAGGCGCGAAGAATTTAGTAAGAAAACTAAAAAAAATACCTCAAAGCAAAACAAAGAATTAAATTAAAAACCAAGACTAATACTCAAGCGTCGAGTATAACGGACGGGAAAAATAATGAAAACGTTTTACCCTCAGAAAACATAAAAACAAAAAAGACGAACACGTACGCTCAAGTCACGGCGCCCGAAAAAACCTAAAACTATTAAACCTGACTCCGTTCAAAATGTATTTTCCCTTATACTTGAACGATTAGAAGAACAAGGGAGAATTAACACAATTATTCTTGAGAAATTGGACAAATTTGAGTCGGCGGCTCTTAAAACACCAAATTTACCGTAAACATGGATCAGTTGTCCCAACAACTCAAAATAATAACATGGAACGCGAACGGACTTACCGCAAAAATCGAAGAACTAGAAACGGTTCTACTTAACGAAAGAATAGATATTTGTTTGATCTCTGAAACTCATTTGAAAAAAGACTCAAATTTAAGTATTAAAGGTTATTCGGCTTACCACGCATGCCATCCATCCGAAAGAGCAAGGGGTGGTTCTTCCGTATTTATCAGAGAAAATATCAATCATTCGTTTGAGATAAATATCGAGCTCGATACAATGCAAGTTACTTCCGTTAGCATAAAAGTTAGACACGTATTTTTTAATATTGCGTCTATTTACTGTCCTCCTCGGTCCAAGATAGACAAAAACAATTTTAAAGATCTTTTCAACGCTTTAGGTCCAAAATTTATTATTGGCGGCGACTTCAATTCGAAACATTCATTTTGGGGATCACGTTGCATTTCGACGAAGGGTAGACAACTCTACAAAGCGGGTATTGAATGTAACGTTGAATTTTTCTCGTCAGGAAAACCAACGTATTGGCCAACCGATACAGCGAAAACACCCGATCTTGTTGACTTTTTCATCGCAAGAGGATATGAACAGAAAATATATGACAGTAGATGATAACTTCGATTTTTCTACGGATCACTCGGCCGTTATCTTAACAATAAACAGTAACGTAATCGAAAAAGAAAAGCCCCTAATTTTAACAAATAATAACACAAATTGGGATAAATTCAAAGAAGATTGCGAAAATAGAATTATACTGAACGTCTCTTTGCAAACTCCGTTTGAGTTAGAAGATGAAACAGAAAAATTTATAAATATTGTTCAAGAAGCAGCTTGGAATAATACTCCGATCTGTAGTAAAAAGTCAAGGCAATACGAAGAAAAAATTCCAGAAGATATAAAAGAATTGATACGCGAAAAACGAAAAGCTCGAAAAGTATGGCAGCAATCACGTGCTCCTCAGCATAAAAGTGTCGTCAACTTTTTATCAAACAAGATTAAAAATTTGTTACGAGATTTTAAAAACAGCGAGAATTCTGCCTATCTTGAAAGCCTAACAGCAGACAAAAAAACGAATTATTCTCTTTGGAAGACGATAAAAGGTATTAAAAAGCCTCAAATAATGTCGGCACCTATTCGAAAAAATAATTCTGAATGGGCAAAAACTGATAAGGAAAAGGCGGATTTATTTGCTAAGCACCTTGAGGAAACGTTCAAACCTTTCGATGGTCAAGAGCTTCTGACTAATGACGGAGAGCTCCAACCAGCGCCGGACAATTTTTCTATCAGGAATATTACTTTGACTGAACTTGTCCAGGAAATAAACGGCAGAAAAATAATAAAGCTCCTGGCTACGACCTGATTAACGGTCGTGTCCTCAAAGAGTTGCCTAAAAAAGCAATGGTTAAGCTCTTACAGCTCACTAACGCTGCTTTAAGACTTGCTTACGTACCCACGCAATGGAAAGTCGCCGAAGTAATAATGATCCCCAAACCGGGTAAGCCACCGAATGAGAAAAAATCGTATAGACCAATTTCTCTCTTACCAATTATATCTAAAATATTTGAAAAATTGCTTCTTAAACGAATGCTACCAATTATTGAAGAAAAACGTTTAATTCCCGACCACCAATTCGGTTTCCGGAATAATCACTCGACAATTGATCAGGTTTACCGAATAACTAACGAAATTGAAAAAGCATTTGAAGAAAAAAAGATTTGCTTAACTGCATTTCTTGACGTTTCTCAAGCTTTTGACAAAGTTTGGCATGACGGGCTAAAATATAAATTAAAAGTCTTTCCAGAGCAAATATATAACATTCTTGAATCGTACCAAGAAAATAGATTCTTTCGAGTTAAGCAAGGAACGGAGTATTCGGAGTTTAAAGAAATAAACGCTGGGGTTCCCCAGGGTAGCGTCCTTGGACCGATTTTGTTTGTCCTTTATACCCGAGATATACCCCAAACAGAAGGCACAACTTTAGGCACTTTTGCCGATGATACAGCTGTACTCGCAATATCGGATTCAATAGAAACGGCAACCTCTAAGCTTCAAAAGGCATTAAATAGCATTTCAGATTGGACAAAGAAATGGCGAATTGCTCTTAATGAAACGAAATCGACGCACACAAATTTTACGTATAAAAAAGTATATAACTTACCTATTTATATAAATTCTGTGCAAATTCCATACGCTAATGAAGCGAAGTATCTAGGCATGACTCTAGACGCGAAACTTAAATGGAAAGTTCATGTAAAAAAGAAACGCGATGAACTCGAAAATAAACTCCGCGAATTGACATGGCTTATTGGAAGATATTCCAATCTAAGAGTTTATAACAAGCTTCTTATTTATAAGCAAGTACTGAAACCAGTTTGGACGTACGGTATACAACTTTGGGGTTGTACCAACGAAAGAAATATACAAATTTTGCAAACATACCAAAACAAAGTACTTAAAATAATAGTAAATGCTCCATGGTATGTAAGAAATAGCGACTTACATAGAGATTTAAATATAAAATATGTAGAAAACGAAATTAAAAAATTTGCTACAGAGCTAAGATCACGACTTAGAAATCATAGTAATAACTTAATCCAACAATCTGTTAGCGAGGCGTTCGTTTTTCGGCGTCTGCACCGAACAAGACCTTCTGATCTAGCGCAAACAAATTAATCTCTCCACTCGAATTTTGTGGAATCTTCAGGTCCTCTCGTTGGGGAGCTTCCTGACAAAACGCGAACAAAATGACGCTAAAACTACTTGTTAAGCTGGACTTAGTTGTAGTAATAATATAGAAGATAAGGGAGGTGAGTTTTAGTCAGTAAAAATCTGACACTACTATAAGCATCGGGCTTATAGTGTCTCTGAAGATTTCTCACCTTCCTGCGAAAAAAAAAAAAAAAAAAAAAAAAAAAAAAAAAAAAAAAAAAACTTTGATAATTTTGTAAGGTTTAAGGTGTCTCCGTGAAGACAATTTGGCCAAAATGTTTCAACATTGATATTTCAACTCACAATGAACGCATTTTCGATAAAAAAAATTAATTCTTATCATAACCAAGAATTTAATATCTTAAAACTTTTCCAGCAATGTGAGTAAATATTTAAAAGCTTTTTTTTAAGTGAATGTTAGAAATGTGTTGTGTTGAAATAAAAATATAAATTTTTCATATAACACAAAATCCACAACAATCTAAGCAATTTTATGAAAATGCATTCATCCTTGCACATTTTTAAGAACACTCCTTATCAAGTGTGCGTATAACCCAAAAGTCCTTTGCATGCAAATTGCAATAAAGTGATGATGAGTACATACATATACATATGATATGTATATATGTGGTATGAGTTAAGTACATACAAACTCAATAGTTTGCAGTTTTGATATAACCTAACCTTACGTTTATTCTTTGCATCAGAGAGCCATGAGGATGGGGAATTTTGTGATGCTGTTCTGTAGGTTTATGTGAAGTGTATAGAATCACAAGCATGTGCCTCAATTCATCTATGAAATTTCAAAAATGTGGGTTTTCGTAAAATTTCGGAAATAATTTCAAAGTAATTATACAAAAGGATTTTATGATGAAAATGTTCATATTAGGTTCGAAGTGTTGCATACACTGCACATCCAATTCAGTAAATGAGAATTTTAAGTGTTCGAAGATGGTATAATTATATTGATTCAATTCTTATAGAATTCAGTATAGAGTGATGAAACATGTTCAAACTAAGTGTAAGAAATTAATTTTAAAATGTCAATATGATTATAGACACAGTTAAAGAGGTACCAATTAAGGGGTGAAAGAACAAGGGTTTTTGATATTAAATTGGTTTTAAATATACGGGTACTCATACTAACAAATGCTAATCAAATGTCTGCAAACAAATTGGGATTGTTATGTTCGAAAGATAGTAGATTCAAAATCATGACTTAAAACGATATAGTGTTCCAAAAAGACTTGGCAACATTGAACAATTGGTCAGCAAAATCATGTGATTTCGCTCATATTTTTTGTGGGACTACAGAACTCTCCGAACTCTAGACGCATTAATCATACATACATTACATAAGTTGTGGCTGAGGTACCGCCCGAAATGTGCGAAAAACTGTTTTACTTTTAATATTTCAAAGACACAGTGTGAGCCAAGGACGGATCCAGACTTTTAATAATTAATCACGCTTAACATATGGACGAGTTTTTACACACCGACTTAAAAATGTACTTTAATGTTTTGTAAAGGAGGATAACAAAATTTAAATAACATAATGTGTATCTCTACCTTAAATGTACACATTTCAAGGGCTGAAGTGACAACTTTAGTTATTAAATTTTTTTAGAACGCTGTTTTCCAGCAAGGTAATAATAACATAATAAAGTCTAACTATTTAATTTGGTCTACACATGAAAGCATTCCAAGATTCCAACAGTTTTCTTAATATGCCATATTTAAGTGTAAAACACAATAGTTTAGAGGGTTTTTGTTGCTTTCACGCAGAAATGTAAGAAATTGTTTTGAAACGTAGCTTTTTTTCCAGAACAGAATATTTTTTTTTTATTTTCGTGATAATTTTTTTAAAGGCATATGACCGCACGTTTTACATTCAGAGATATGAAATATATTTTCTTACTACTGAAACATTATTTAACAAAAGAAAAAGAAAAAAATTTATAAAGTAAATTTTTTGATAGAAGGAAAACACGATTGAAAAACCTCCATATAGTTTAGAAAAAAAAAGTGTTTAAATAATAAAATAATATGTATGTATACGCTAATATACATACCTTGTATACGCTAGTATATGATATTTAAAGAGTTTATAGCTCAAAAGTACAAATTACTATTATATAATACCGTACAATTACTATATAATAATACCGTAATACTAGTTAAATAAATAACAAGTATATAAATAATAACAAGTAAATAAATAATATCATACAAAAAATAAATAACGTGAATGAAAATCAATAAATAAATTAATAATTAAATAAACAAAAAAAAAAAAAACAATTAAATAAATGAATAAATGAATAAATAAATAAATAAATAAATAAATGAATGAATCAATAAATAAATAAATAAATAAATAAATAAATAACTAAATAAATAAATAAATAAATAAATAAATAAATAAATAAATAAATAAATAAATAATAAATAAATAAATAAATAAATAAATAAATAAATAAATAAATAAATAAATAAATAAATAAATGAATGAATAAATAAATAAATAAAAAAGATAAATAAACAAATAAATAAATGATACAAATAGTTACAAAACAAAAAAATAAATGACATCAATTGAACATGTAGCACATATAGTACAAAAATATATAATATTGAAAGAGCAAAACGAAATAAGTTAATTGTTTATTATCACAGGTAAGTAAGCTGTTGTATGAGTGGATTTTCCGAAATCTCGCAACTGTTGTAAACATTATTCGTTAGCTTGCAAATCCTATCGGAAATCAATTCGACATTCGCTCTATTATGCAAATCAATGGTGGAATGATGCCAGGGAAGATTTAACATCATCTTCAAAATCTTATTCTGTGAGATCTGTAGTTTTTTAATGTGAGATTTTGCTGCATTTTTCCAAATAGGGCACCCAAATAGCAGCATTGATTGGAAAATAAGTTTATGAATTAGTATTTTATTTTTGTTAGATAGTGGTAATTTTCTGTTGATAAATGGATAAAGCATATTTATAGCAAGGTTAATTTTCTTTAATGTGTTGAGAATATGCTCCCTATAGGTAAGTTTGGTATCTAGATGTACTCCAAGATACTTTACAGTCTGATTCCAGTCGATTATATTTCCATTAATATGGATTTGGCTGCTGAGAAGAAAACAAGATTTTCTTTTTCGGGAGAAAAAGATGGCTTGCATTTTTCCAGCATTGAGTTTAATCTTCCATTTGCTATAATATATTTCTAAAATTTCAATCGCATTTTTTAGATTTGTCTCAATATTGAGAGAGAATTCATGCGATGAAAAAATTGCGGTGTCATCAGCAAATTATGCTGAATTGCAAAAAGGAAGCACTGGGAAATGTGATGTATATATATTGTATAGAGATGGTCCAAGGACGGATCCTTGTGGCACTCCGAAACAGAAAAAACGTAAATTTGAAATACCACTATTGACATGCACTTGAAAACATCTACCAGATAGGAAACTTTGAACGATCTTACACAAGTACAATGGAAATTTAAAATTAATCATTTTGTATACAAGACCATCGTGCCATACAGAATCGAAAGCCTTTTCTATATCTAACACTATCATTGCTGTTGGCTGACCATGTAAACGATGTTCTTTAACATGGTTACAAATTCTAAGTATTTGATGGGATGTGCTGTGACAACTTCTAAAACCAAATTGCTCGTCAGGAAGGAGATTTGAATTTGAAACAAACTTTGAAATTTGATCTTTTATGACTTTTTCATATATTTTGCTTATGCTGCTTAGTAAGATAATGGGTCTGTAGCTTGAGGAAACATCTGGAGGTTAACCAGCTTTCAAAATAGGCACAACTTTTGCTTTTTTCCAAACATTGGGGAAATATTGAAGTTTAAGACATGAATTGATTATAAATGCTAAGTACCTAATTCCGTTCTGCGGTAGGTGTTTCAAATAAACATTTTTGATACCATCTAAGCCTCCGACTTTCCGTGTTTCGAGGTTTTTAATAATACTCGTTATGTTTTCTTCATTAACAAAAGCATTTGATGGTGTTGTCACGTTTAGAGCATTTGTATTTTGGATTTGAACTTCGACGAGATCATTTGTCTCCCTGTCACCTAAGCTTTGTGAAACCAAATGGTTTTTTGAAAAATTCCTTGCAAGTTCTTCAGCCTTTTCATTGTCGGTGAAGTATATTGACGTCGAGTTTTTTAGAAATGGAAGAGTTCTATTTTATTTTTAACGATATTCCAAAATGGTTTATCGTTTTTATCTAAAGAACTAAGCTTTTTATTCCATTCATGGTTGCGATGTTTCATAAGCTCGTTTGAAATCATCTTGCTGAAATGAGAAACCATTCTTCTAGAAAAGGGTTGACGTTAACGTTGCCAATTCCTTCGATGAAGATTTTTCAATTTAATCAGTTCTAATATGTTAGATGGTAATTGCTTATGTAAAGTTTCTCTCTTTACTCTTTTAGGCACACTTTCATCTATTGCAGAGTTAATGTTTTCTGTAAAGTTATTAATCAGAAGATCCACATCATCTTTACAGTTAATATTTTCGAGCTGTGTAGGACAACTTTGGATTTTCCTATTGATTTTTCTTCTAAAGCAAAACCAGTTTGGTTTTTTTAAATCTTGAAAGTATTGCACATTTTTTTCACCCGACCATAAAAGGTCACAAAAAACAGGATTATGATCAGAGCTGAGAGCTTGGAAAACTACTTTCCAATGGGTTATAAGACATGGTACATTTGACACAAACAAATCAAGAACGGAAGGACTACCACGTGAACCTGAAGGATAATATGTTGGACAAGGAGGGTAAGAAATATTAATTGGAATTGACAAGGGCAGACTTGCTAAGATATTTCCCCAAGCGTTTGCTCTTAAACATCCCCAGTCTCTATGGCGACAAGTAAAGTCACCGCCTATCAAAAAACCACCACTAATTGTGAAAAGCTTTTTTAAATCTTGGGTAAACCACTTTCTTTTGAGGTCAGAAGAAGTTCCACCAGGAAAGTACACAGACAAAATTTTTACTGATGTTTGGTTTTTAAGCATAATTTCAATACCAATACTTTCAACAACTCGTGTCGGAATTATTGGTAAAAGCGAATGTCGAATTGACTTCCGTACTAAAATTGCAACCCCACCACCCATTTGGTCAACTCTATCCAACCGATAGTATTTGAAATTGGATGATGGAAGTTTAATTACAGAACTAAGCCAAGTTTCAGTTAATAGAGCGACGACGCACAGTGTGAGAATTCGCTCATTTAGCGGAATTAAATTAATAGCGGTTACGAGTTTTACCTTTTGATAATTCTTTTTTTGCAGGATTAATTATAAATATGTGAATAATGAAATTTAACAACAATTATTAAAATACTTTGTTAATTTTTTTTTTACAGAGCTTTAAAAGTACTCGTTTTTTGCAGTTTGATAGACCCTTCTTAGCAAAGGAATTTCGCTCAGAAAAAAAGCTTATGCTTGATTTTTTTGGTCATATTTATAACTAATAGATACCAATATGAAATTAAAATAGAATTTTATATATACTTAGCCAAAATTTTAATGAACGGAGTTCTGAAACTACGTGTTTTATGCACTTAGGTAAGCACATCAGGAACAATTAAATTATGCTGAAAAAAAACGTTTGTTCCTTTTTACTTATATTTATTAATAAAAAACATAAAATACATAAATTAAAATAAACATTATTTATATTTTTTTACAAAAAAGACCTTAAAAACAAGGTTTTTATATTATTTAGTTGCATTTAAAAGGTCTAAGATTTAATGCTTGATAGCACTTTTTTTCCTTTTCGGAATGCACCTTATACTGGCTATAAAAGGGTCCGATGTTATCAATGGATACAACAGTTTTCACTTCTTTTTCTTTTTACTGAATAAGATTTATATAGATTATAATAAATTTCTATTTAACAAACAACTAACTCTTTTTGATTTGTTAAATTAAAAAAGAAAAGAAAAATATACAACAATTGGCGAACGAGTCTGTGGAGTAAAACCCAGAACAAATTACATGGGCACATACATATATACACATTTTAACGAGGGAAGAAACATTTTGAGGTTAAGTTACAGCGTGCAAATTGGTTTGGTAAATTGAGGTACGTACATACTTATTACACAAATTACATTACTTTTTACAAATATTACAAACGAACTGCAGTACGCCAAGACTTTAACTGAATATAAAATAAATACAAATTCATATATACTCGAGAAAAGTCATCAGCGTCATGTCAACTGCTAACATCGATGAGACCTTGAAGAAATTAGTCGAAGCTCTTCTTCAGGTCCCTACAAAAATAACCGACTCCAGCTCAACCATCTCAAGGCATAAATTTGCAATCATTCGACGAAAATAATGAAACCTTCGATTTGTATTTACAAAGAATCGAAAATTATTTGGATCTCAGAGGTTGGTCATGCAAAGATGTAGAAGGTGACAAAATTTGCGTCAAAATATTGCTTAATTGTCTTAGCCCAAAACTATATCACACCCTTACATGTTTGACCGCCCCTGATAATCCAAAAACCAAAAAAATTCAAGATTTAATAGCCTTGTTACGTTCGCATTTATGCCCTATACCTAGCGAAATTTCTGAACAGCATAAATTTTCAAATAGAGTTCAGCTGACTTAAAGAAGATGTCTACACATTGCAACTTTGTATGCAGCAGTTGTAAAAATTCAACTCATCTTAGATCTCAATTCGTTAGGGGAATTCGCGACAATGATATTCGTGAACGACTCTTACAGCAAGATGCTAGCAAAACTTTCGAAGATGCAGTTAAACTTGCACTGTCAATAGAATCATCTAAGATCGAAAGTAAGGAAATTCGGAATCAATACCAAGTAAATCAAATCAAAAATAATTTCAAAACAAAGAAAAACAGTTTTATAAAAAAAAGTACAAATAATACAAACAAAAGTAATTCATATTCAAAATTCAGCAAAATAAAAGGCAAATGTTTCAAATGTGGCCAAACTAGTCACAAAGCTAATACATGCCCACACAAAAATCTTAAATGCCACAAATGCAAGAAGAGTGGACACGTTCAAGAAGTTTGCTTTGGTGACAAAATAGCTGAAAATCGTGCTATCGGAATTTCTACATATGATTACGATAACGATGAAACCGATTCCGATGCTCTTGAGGACATCAACACTATACAAATAGTACAAGTGAACAACATACATAATGAAAAATTCATGATAAATGTTAACATCGAAGACGCACAATGCTTAATGGAAGTGGATACGGGTGCGGCGGTCTCAACAATGTCATTACAATGTCAAGAAAAATTACTTCCTGATATTAGACTCCAGCCGACTTCATTACAATTACGAACGTATACGGGTGAAATAATACATCCTGTCGGTAATGCCAAAGTGAATGTCTCGCACAAGAGCACAGTAGTACAATGTGATTTATACGTCATTTATGCGAAAGTAGATGCGATACTTGGCCGAGAATGGTTTCGAATATTAGAATTGAATACACTAGACTTGAAATCACTTGTAAGTGAAATGAACGACAGTCAATGCAAGAACGAGATTGACAAAATCTTAAATGACTACAATGACATTTTCGTAGAAACTACCGGCAAAATTCCAAATTACAAATGTAAACTAGAACTCCAAGAAAACATGACACCAAAATTTATAAGACATCGTCCCGTTCCATACGCATTAAAAGATAGAATCGAAAATGAATTATCACGGTTAGAAAACAACGGGACAATTGAAAAGGTAGAGTTCCCGCAGTGGGGTACACCCATCGTCCCAGTAGTAAAGAAGAACGGCGGCGATATTTGCTTATGTGCCGATTACAAAATCAACAAGGCTATCAAAGATGACAGCTACCCGATGCCAACAGTCGATGATATCTTTGCAAAATTGAGCGGACGAAAATACTTTATGACACTGGATCTACACCAAGCCTATTTACATATGGAGGTAGATGAAAACACTTCAATACTACAAGCAATAAGTACACATAAAGGCACTTACAAGGTAAAGGGACTGATGTTTGGTGTGAAAGCAGCCCCGAAAATTTGGCAGAGATTTATGAATTCAATTCTTCAAGACATCGATGGAGTATCATGCTTTTTTGACGACATTAAACTACAAGGAAGTACCTATGAAGAGCTGCTAGGACGTTTCAAACAAGTTCTTCAAAGATTACGTTCACACGGGCTACACCTGAACAAAACTAAATGCCAATTTCTACTTGACCACATTACGTATTTGGGTCATTACATTGATAAACTGGGTATTAAACCAATGAACGACAAAATCCAAAGTATTCAAAATTGCGCTCGACCAACAAACGTTTCGGAAGCTCGAACATTTTTAGGTTTAGTAAATTACTACCAAAAGTTTTTACCGAAATTAGCGTATCGTTTACAGCCCATTTACAACCTATTGAAAAAAGATGTAAAATTTTACTGGTCAACTGAATGTGAAGAAATTTTTAAACAAATTAAAAACGAAATTACTAGTACGAAAGTGTTGATTCCGTTTGATAACAAGCTACCTTTGTTTCTAGCTACGGATGCATCTCCAAATGGACTTGGAGCAGTAATTTCCCACATCGTCGAACATCAGAATGAACGACCAATAGCTTTCGCATCGAGAACTTTAACAAAGAATTACTCACAAATCGACAAAGAAGCCACTGCAATTATCTGGGGATTAAAGAAATTTTTCCAATATTGTTATGGCCGTAAGATAATATTGATCACAGATCACAAACCCTTAACCAGAATATTTCATCCAAATAGGGACTTATCATCCATGATGTTCAAAAGAACAATTCGAACCAGAATCGACCTAGTTAAAACTGATGTCACATCCAGAGTCAGCGACAAACAAAGCGATTTTAGCTATAAAGAACCTAGAGAATTTGCGGACGGTGAATCGATTCAAGCTCGATTTTACAACAACAAATGCTGCAAGTGGAAATTCGTAAGGATAATTCGGAAAATAGGAAGTAGAATGTACGAGATACTAATTGACGATGAGAAGCACACACGCCATGTCGACCAACTTCGAAGAACCGATTGCAGAACAACAAATGATAAAAATAACTATAATTCAAATCCCTTAATCGAGATATCAAATAAAAATACCACGACTAACGATAACGATACAAGACATGACAATGACGTACAACAAACGAACACCTCCGAATCAGTACCAAACCAACCAGCTGTTATTCAAACATCACCGGAATCGTCACCAACACCAGCATCTACCATACCAACACCAGCACCTACCACACCATCACCAGCCATTACGTATACACCACCGGAAGTGTCAACATCACCAAAACCTAAATTAAGAAGCCAACCAATCGCTCATCAACCCTCAGCACCAGCAAGCCCAAGGCGGTCTAAGAGAACGAGAAGAGCACCAAACCGTCTCGACTTATAAGGAGGGAAAAGTTGTCACATATTAACGGACAACCCTGCTCAGAGCTGGGACCGATCAGGTTGCCGAACGGGCCCATAGGTCGTTTTGACAACTCTGTGCCATTTTTCGTATGTCATTATTCATTCCCGACCACTCAGCCATGGATACAACAGTTTTCACTTCATTTTCTTTTTACTGAATAAGATTTATATACATAGATTATAATAAATTTCTATTTAACAAATAACTAACTCTTTTTGATTTGTTAAATTAAAAAAGAAAAGAAAAATATACAACAATAGGCAGTATGTATGGTCGTTAGAATCAAATATCAAAACTAAATCAAAGTGTTCTGGCATTATATAAATACTAAGCGAAAATCTTTAGGAATTCCTGCCTTTGTGAGTTATAATGGTGTTGGGAGCAGTGATCTAAATCAGATATGTAATTTATTTGCATCGTTCTTTCAATCAAATTTCTTAACCAATCCAGTTCACTCTGAGATATGATATCACAGCTATTACTGATATTGGTATAATGTCCTTATCACAAAATGAAATTCTCGCTGCCCTGGCCAATTCAAACAATAATTTGAGTTTGCCTCCTGATAACATACCTGCGATATTTTAAAAAAACTGCAGATTTAGCTTATCGAAACCACTTCAAAAAATTTTCAATTTATGGCTTAACAACGGTGTTTTTCTTGATGTTTGGAAGAGTTCATACATTACACCCATTCATAAATCAGGATCAAAACAAGCAATTGAAAACTACAGGCCAACCGCAAAACTTCAATTGATCCCCAAAGTTTTTGAATTTTTGGTAAGAACTAAAATGTATGATGCAGTTAAAAACCATATCTCACCCTTTCAACATGGATTTTTTAGTGCAAAATCCACTGCTACAAATCTTACGTTGTTTACAAATTTTTGTATAAACGCAATTGAAAAAAGAAGCCAAGTGGATGTCATTTGTACTAAATTTCCAAAGGCATTTGATAGGGTAAGCCATGAATTATTATTGAATAACCTCAAATCGCTAGGTTTTCATTCTCAGATGTTTGATTGGATTAAGAGTTATCTGTTAAATAGAATTCAAATCATTAAAATCGGTTCCATGAAATCAGTGCTAATTTCAAATTACTCCAGAGTTCCCCAAGGTAGTCACCTGGGTCCTCTATTGTTTTTACTGTTCGTAAATGACTTACCGAAAATTATTTTAGATTCACAATGTTTGATTTTCGCAGATGACGTGAAGATGTACAGGCTCATAAATTAAATCTCTGACTGTAAACAGCTCCTAGACGAAGCTAAAGAATCCTAGGAACACTAGTAATTCGATGAACCTAATAACCCGGGAACCTAAGATACCCCAGGAACACCAGGAACCTAAGGAACCCTAGGAACCTAAGGAACCCTAGGAACAGTAGGAACCCGAGGAACTTAATAACCCAGCAGATTTTAGCTGTACGTCCCAAAGGCTTGAGGTTTTTATATACAAAGTTTTATATACATATAGGGATTTTCAATTAGGGCGGGTAGATGTTGTGTGTATGTAGATATCGTGACGTTTGCTGTTTGGCACGTAGCGCCGCCGTCCTACTTTAACCACATGTTGTCTAGGTCCATTTGGTTCAATTTGGACCATAAGAAATTAGTTATCATCGTTATGTAGCGTTCGCTGTTGTGACCACCTCCCTAACGTCGTTTTCAAAAAAGTACGGACCAATTTCGCCGCTGGGCGGCCCAAAATCCACACCAAACGATAACTTTTTGAGTATGCATTATCACCTAGTTAATTTTGCGTTTATTGGTGTCGTCACATATACGGCAATTTTGCTTGTTAACACAGCAATTCATCCAAAACTGCGTCTCATCACTAAAGGTGGTTTTTCAGCCCAAATTGGGGCCACCACGTCTACCGTAAAATGGGCGCAATGCGCGCAACGTTTGCGTTTACGAACACTCAATTTGATAATAAAGTTTTATCATTTGGACGTGCTGTTCAATCGTGGAACTTGACATGATGATTTGGCATAAAAAAAAATATTAGGTGGCGCAACAGTCCGTAGAGAACCAGGGCCTAGTGACTTACAACTCTCAACCATTCCTGTGTGCGAGTAATGTTGTCAGGGATGGAGGGGACCTACAATTTTGATGCCGAATCCGAACGGCTAATTTGAGAATGCACTTTTTCATGACAAGAATTACTCTTGGAGAATTTGTCAATTCCTCGCAAGAGGCAGTACCCGTGAAAACTTTTTTTTTTTAATTAAGGTGGCACAGGCAGGGATTGAACCCAAGACCTCTCGCATGACAGTCCAACGCACTAACCATCATGCCACGGGCACTAAGCAACTGAATAATAAACAAAAGATTTGACAGATTTCTCCAAAACAAAATGGCCGCCACGGCGCGACCATTTAAAACCCCTATACAAAGATAAAAAACCTTTACCATGACATCGTCTATTCACTTCCATTGAATGAGTGTTAGCTCATCCTAAAACCTCCTCTGACTACCGTGCGTTGTTAAATTTTCATACACTTCCTTATTTTAAGCGAACGGCAGTGTTTTTGTTTCGTTAAAGCTTTTTGGAAGCAAAAAAAAAAAAGCTGGGAAAGCTAAATGAGATGAATCCATGCCAGTTTATTCACCACAGGAACTCACCACGGAAGCAGGGAGCTTTTGAACACAAAATAATATAATTAATTTTCCTGGCTCTGGTTTTCATTAAATGTATGTTGCTTATATTAACTTTAATAGTTTCTATATGATATATAAAAATAAAAACTGAAACAAAGCCAAACTCTTCAGCAATCGAACACTTTCTTTCTGAAGCCAAGCATAAAGTTTAACAATTTCGAATGCAAGTTTTTTGTCATAAACTAAACTTATAAGAAATGCTAGAACGAGTTTTTTGAATTCTTATTTCAGTTCAAGTAATCAAATTAACAATAATATTTGTATAGACAAAATAATTTTTGGAATCCTTTTTGATATTTTAAACAGTCCTATTAGTTTCGATGGGGGATTACGTACAAACAGGAATACAATTCCCTGCGGCAATGTTACTCCGTTGGTGTTGAAGACTTATAGTATCGTTATGTTTTCTTTTTTATTGGTCCAATTTTGGATGACTTTTTCCAACATACGTGGCTGCATATCGGCACTAACTTGGTTAATAGTTTCAGACTTATCAGCGTAGACTAGCGACTTCACAAATCCTCACAGAAAACTGTCAAGCAATCGGCTTTAATTGATGATCTTGGTTTTCAAACATTTGCGGTTTCCAAACGTTTCCTTCAAAAAATCAATTGCGGCACGATCTATGTGACATTTTGCGTCGCCGCCGCCAGAATGACGATGGGGAATGCATTCAGTTCTATCGGGTGATTTTTTAAGAGCTTGAGAAATTTTTTTTTTTTAAAAACGCATAAAATTTGCAAAATCTCATCGATTCTTTATTTAAAACGTTAGATTGGTCCATGACATTTACTTTTTGAAGATAATTTCATTTAAATGTTGACCGCGGCTGCGTCTTAGGTGGTCCATTCGGAAAGTCCAATTTTGGGTAACTTTTTCGAGCATTTCGGCCGGAATAGCCCGAATTTCTTCGGAAATGTTGTCTTCCAAAGCTGGAATAGTTGCTGGCTTATTTGTGTAGACTTTAGACTTGACGTAGCCCCACAAAAAATAGTCTAAAGGCGTCAAATCGCATGATCTTGGTGGCCAACTTACCGGTCCATTCCTTGAGATGAATTGTTTTCCGAAGTTTTCCCTCAAAATGGCCATAGATTCGCGAGCTGTGTGGCATGTAGCGCCATCTTGTTGAAACCACATGTCAACCAAGTTCAGTTCTTGCATTTTTAGCAACAAAAAGTTTGTTAGCATTGAACGATAGCGATCGCCATTCACTGTAACGTTGCGTCCAACAGCATCTTTGAAAAAATACGGTCCAATGATTCCACCAGCGTACAAACCACACCAAACAGTGCATTTTTCGGGATGCATGGGCAGTTCTTGAACGGCTTCTGGTTGCTCTTCACTCCAAATGCGGCAATTTTGCTTATTTACGTAGCCATTCAACCAGAAATGAGCCTCATCGCTGAACAAAATTTGTCGATAAAAAGCGCGAAACACATTTCGAACCGAACACTGATTTTGGTAATAAAATTCAACGATTTGCAAGCGTTGCTCGTTAGTAAGTCTATTCATGATGAAATGTCAAAGCATACTGAGCATCTTTCTCTTTGACACCATGTCTGAAATCCCGCGTGATCTGTCAAATACTAATGCATGAAAATCCTAACCTCAAAAAAATCACCCATTATAAGGGTCGGAAACGATCTTACCGATGTTTTTGATGTCAAAAAAGGTTTAAGACTAGGCGATGAAGAACTGTCATGCGAATTCTTCACCGTGCATCGTTCCGAACATCAAAAAAGACGTTTAAAGACGAGAATGACGGTGCCGTGAAATAAACCCAAGGGAAATTTTCAGCCAACTCTTGAAAGTTGGCATTATTTCATTTGGCATCTTTTCACGGCAGCTTATTCGAAAAAAAAACGTACAAGTTTAACAGGGATGCAAAAACTAAACATTGCTCTGTAAAGATTTTCTCTACCTATAGCAAGTGTCATACGCGGGCTTGAGGAGATGGTGGGTATGGATTTGAAGTTCTTGGTTGTTTTCCAAGAGCTGTCTTAAAGTGAATATTTAGTCAATGGTGGACTTTCTTGGTTTGAAGCCGCACACATATGGAAAAGGTTGTTTAAGAACGGCTTCAGACGTTCACATAATACGGCAGAAGGGTTCTTGTAACCTATGTTCAGGAGACTGATGCGTCTGAAGTTGGCGCAATTTTGAGGGTCTCCTTTCTTGATAATTGGGTAAACTATGCTAAGATTCCACTAATGGGACATGCGTTTTGCCAACTATATTTTTCAGATGATTTGCTGCATACTCCTTACCAAATCATCACCTGCTGCTTTGAATAATTCGGCAGTGATGTCGTCAGTTCCAGCAGATTTGTTGGACTTCTGATTCGAAATAGATATCTTAACTTCGTCGAGGCCGGTAAGGCGAAATTGTTATATTGTTAAAATTTAAATGGTGATATTTCCCTTGCAGTGGAATATTATGCGCCATCACCGGCCGTTATATCTATACTTTAAAGAATTGATCTTTCCATATTCTCACTTCTCAGCTTAGACTGTGGTTCCACTATGATGTCCCTGGCTTTGTCGGCTGTTATTTTACCTTTTGGAAAAATTTACGAACATAATTCCCGTTGTGACATCCCTTTATCATGCTTCCTTTTTTTAATTCTTAGAAGCCGGCATTCCTTCTGTACTGGCAACTGGAGTTAAAGGTTAATGAAGTAAGGTTTTAAGTTCGAAATGAATGACACCTGAATTAACAAACTGCAAACGTACGTTTTGCGAAGAATTGACAAATCCTCCAAGAGTAATTCTTGTCATAAAAAGTGATTTCTCAAATTAGCCGTTTGGATTCGGCTTAAAACTGTAGGTCTCCTCCATTCACAGGAATGGTTAAGAGTTGTAAGTCATTAGGCCCTAGTTCTCAACGGACTGTTGCTCCACCTTATTTATTAACTTCCCATAGGAAGTTATTGTAATGGGCCCGATTTGTCAAATTGAAAATTTTGACATTTCTCGACGTTTCAAGGTCCCTAGAGTCGAAATAAAAGATTTTTAGAAAGATGTCTGTGCGTGCGTGTGTACGTACGTCCGTACGTCCGTACGTCCGTACGTTCGCGACGTTTTTTTCGTCGTCCATAGCTCAAGAACCAGAAGAGATATCGACTTCAAATAAATTTTGTTGTACAGATAATAAGGCAGAAAGATGCAGAAAGGGCTGTCAAGAAAATTGCGTGGGTGGTTTTTTTACCATAGCAGTTTAAAAAAAGGTGAACATTTTGGTTAACCCTTAATATCTTACGAACCAAAAATGCTAGAGACTTGAATTAAATTTTATATAATATATTGTAACGTGATACCAAACAAGTATATTTTTTGAAAAAAATCCAGTTAACAGTTTTTTTTATAAATCAAAAAAACTGAAAAAAAAGTTGTCACCTCGAAAATTTTACGAATACAAAATGATTTTATCTCCAAAACAATTTTGTGCAACGAAGAATAATGTTTTTGACATCTGGTAAAATTTTGAGAAAAATCGAATTGATAGTTTTTTTATAAAAAATAAAAACCTAAAAAAAACATTACTCAAAGTTGGTAAAAATTGAATTTCGACTCAAATATCTTTTCAAAACTTTGAGATATTGGCTTAAAACTACTTTTATAGATTTTTAGATTAGATTAGATGTTGATTTTTATTCGGACAAATATTAATTAGTGTACAAATATATATTTACAAAAATCAATAAAACATGGCATGTGCCGTCTGCCTGATTGACAACAGTTATAATAAATATTTAAGGATCTACAATTATTGTAACATGTTTTGTTTTCTCAATATAATATACTAAATTTGTTTTTGTTTTAATTAAACTTTTATATTAACTTTTGGGTTTAGAAATTTTCAGTTATTATACTTTTTCTGTAAGCGAGCGCAATTTTACAATATAGAAATAGTTTTTTGACATCCATTTCATTTAGTAGCTCTATAGTCTGTTCACTTGATAAATAATCACGTCCTAAGATACTTTTCCTTGTCTCTCTCAAAACTGGGCATCTGCCTAGAAAATGAAGTATGTCCTCTCTTTCTCGTAAGTTACAGATGCTGCATAAGATGGGTAGATCCGGCCTATGTGGTATGAAATTGAGACTTAAGAGCTCCCCTCTTACACGAAATATAGTGGAAATTTCATCAACACTGCACGAATCTCGAAAGTAATTTTTATCCTGTAGGTTGTGTTCCAGTCGACTGTAAATAGTTCTGTACAAGGAGTCCGAAGCTTCTTGCAGGTAATTCGTTCTTATTTGTTCGTCTAGTCTTTTGATTACTTCATACATTGTGTTTTGCCAAGATCCAATATCCTCTATGTCCAAGGTAGCAATTATTCCACTCTCTCGTGCAATATCCATCCAGTTCTTAAACCATCCCGTTTCAGTCTGTATTGAGTGTAAAGCTATTTTCTTTGGAAGTCTATAGTTAGGCATTTTCATCACTTTAATTATGTATTCGACGTGTAGTTTTAGTGTTTTGATAAAAAGTGGAGATAGTCCCGTTTCAAGCATTACCATGTAGTTTGGTGAGTTTGGTGGCAACCGAAATATTCTTTTTATGTAGAATCTAAGGAGTTTCTCTACAGTTTCAAACCTCCTTCCTCCCCAAACCTGAGCTGCATAAAATAGGACTGATTCTGATACCGACTCGAAGACCTTATACTTTTTACTATGCGCGATATATTTATTGTTAAAGCAGTTTTTCCATGTCGCGTTGATGGCTGTTTTGGATTTTTGCAGTTTTTCCTGCAGGTGCGTTTCCATATTCATATTCATAGTGATGTTAACACCCAAATACTTATATTCTTTTACAAGTTCCACCCTTTCTCGGTTAAAGTACCACCGTTCATTTGAGCATGGTCTTCCCGAACCGTTTTTGATCACCATTACTTTAGATTTACTTGTGTTGACAGTAAGTTTCCATTTTACGCAGTATTCCGCAAGCCTATTCATCATCAATTGCAAGGTCTCTGTTGAGTACGCCATTATGACTATATCATCCGCGAATAATAGAGCCTTGATGAGAGTTCCTGCATACTCTATTCCTCCTGGCAAACAATCAGTTAGGTCCTCAATGAATAACGCAAACAAACTTGGGCTGAGTGCACATCCTTGTCTTACCCCGGCATATGTTTGAAACCACTCAGATATTCCATATCCGTTCCAAACTGCAGCTCTGGTATCCTTATATAGACTTTGAATTAGTTTTCCAAACTTCTGAGACATACCATACCCATATAATTTATACCATAGAAGTTCACGGTCTACCGTATCAAATGCTGCTTTTAGGTCCACAAAAAATACATAGAGTTTCTTCTTACTGGTGATGAACGAATCAGCAATAGTTTTTAGAACGAATATGTGGTCTATTGTGGAGTATCCAGCTCTGAAACCTGCCTGTGTTTCCTTTAGAAGATTGTTCCTGGCTATCCATGTATTTAAACGTTTGATCAAGACTGCTGTAAATATCTTATAGGAGCTGTTTAAAAATGAGATTCCTCGATAGTTGGCTGGGTCTGTCAATGAACCTTTCTTATAGATTGGAAAAATAAGCGCTTCCTTGAACCGCAGCGGTATAGTTCCACTCTCAAAAATTTGATTGAACACACGACAAAGTGTTTCACATAGGTTAGAAGTACCGTATTTGTAAAATTCCGCTGGTATTCTATCAGAACCTGCTGCTTTACCATCCTTTAGCCTGGCTATTGCTTCATGAACTTCTCTAAAGATGATCGGTGAATCCAGAGTATCATCTTGGAAATTTGGCACCGCATATTGTACCGCCATGTTCCTTACAGATGTTTGTGCAAGAAGATTTTGGAAATGAGACTGCAGTACATTTGGTTTTAGCTCACTGCTTATAACGTAGCGACCTCCGTTCAATTTCTGGGCTAGTTTCCAAAAATCTTTAGAATTATTAGAGTGTGTTAACTTCATAGCTTCCAATTCATAAAAAGATTTCTTTTTTTATTTTACATAGCTCTTTAAACTTTTTATTTGCTTCTAAATAAAAGCACTTATTTCGACCATCACTCGTTTCACGAAATATTCTCAACCACGCATAAGATATGTTTCTCGCTTTCATACACTCCTTGTCGAACCATGGTTCTTTAAAAGACACAGTTTTTCCTTGTTGACCATACGAAGAGATCGACTCCTGAATTACGCACTCAATCTTCTCTAAGTCAGAAACATACTCAACACTCAGCTTGCTATCTATTTTGTTTCTATAATCATCGGCCTTGGAATGTTTCCACGCAAGTTTAGGAAGGAGCACCATATCGACAATTTCTGGATTGGCTGTTTCCATATGATCGAAGGTTACAACTATTGGCATGTGGTCTGAGTAAGGTACCTGCAGCACCTCCAAGTTGGAGATGTAATCCTTCCATTCACCTGAGAAGAAACTGTAATCTATAACGGATGATCCCTGCGCTCCTACAAAGGTAAATTCACCATTTGGATCACCTTTGCTCGTTCCATTTTGGAGTCTTAATCCTAAGTCGTCACACAGTTCTAATATTTGAATACCTCTCGAGTTACATATTTCATCCTTTGACTTTCGGTTAATACCGGATATTATGTTTTCTATACCTTCTTTTTTTCCCACTCTTGCATTTAAATCACCAATAAGTAAAGTATTCGGTTTATATTGACATACCATCAATTCCTTTAGTTTATCAAAGTCACGATTCCAATTGTTACAGTTGAGATATGCTGGTATGATATAAAACTTTTGTTTATTTCTACGTTAACGAAAGTATTATCTGCGAAACAGTCGAAATTACACCGGATGTTAAACAAGTCTTTTTTGTACCCAAAGTAGCATCCACCACTGGCTCTTCCCCTTGTATGTGATCTAACAGCTGGTATTAGTTTTAGTTCATAATTTGCAAATTTATGTTGGAAATTGTTAAAATTATTTTCAGTTTCAGTGATATATGTTTCATACAAAAAGAAAATTTCATATTGATTGACAAAATTAAAAAAATCATTAAAAAGTGACTTATTACTTAAACCTGCAATATTATATGATAAGATTTTATATTGTTTTATATTTAAACTACTATTTTTTGTATTTTTATTAGAATAAAGGCAGACGGCATTACAATTAAATATTCTGAGTAGGCTGCAAGCCACCTGTAGTCGATGCATTGTTTATTGTAATCGTCCTTGCGTGTCCACCTTCAGGATTGGATTTATGAACGCGCCCTTCCGAGCTGTCACCTATCATCTGTGACAGCAATGACATTCCGCATTCGCCATCACATTTCAGATTGTTGTTTCGATCATAATAAAAAGCTTTTTCACCGATTATTAATGATTGACCTCGTATCTCAGTTTTTATCGTCTTATACTTTTATATTTCAAAAAATATTGTTGTCAACATTCAGTAAAATTTTGAAAAAAATCGAATTGATAGTTTTCTTACAAAAAATAAAATCTTAAAAGAAAATTTAACAAAAGTTGGTAAAAATTGATTTTCGACTCAAATATCTTTTCAAAAATTTTGAGATTAGGGCTTCGAACGAATTTTAACTTATAAGAATTATTGTTTTTAACATTCGGAAAAATTTTGAGAAAAATAGAAATGACAGTTTTTTTACAAAAAATAAAAACCTAAACAAAAAAATTAATAAAAGTTGGTAAAAATTGACTTTCGACTCAAATATCTTTTTAAAAATTTGAGATATTGGGTTTTAACTACTTTTATCTTATGAAAAATAATGTTGTCAACATGCAGTAAAATTTTGAGAAAAATCGAATTGACAGTTTTTTTTACAAAAATAAAAACTTAAAAGAAAATTTAACAAAAGTTGGTAAAAATTGATTTTCGACGCAAATATCTTTTCAAAACTTTGAGATATTGGCTTTTATCTTTTAAAAAAAATTGTTTTCAACATTCAGTAAAATTTTGATAAAAATCGAATTGACAGTTTTTTTACAAAAAATAAAAACCTAACAAAAAAACAATACTAAAACTTGGTAAAAATTTACTTTCGACTCAAATAGCTTTTCAAAAATTAAAAATATTGTCTTCAAACTTTTTTTATTTCACAGAAAATATTGTTTTCGATATTTAGTGGTTTTTTAAAAAAATCCAACAGTCCATTTTTTCATAAAAAAATAAAATCTACAAGAAATAGTACGCAAATTTGGTAAAAATTGATGTTCGGTTCTTGATATCTCTCAAATTAATTTAATTCATCTAATTAGTAAAAATTTAAGAAATTCTGCTAAAATTGGTAAAAATTTGTTTTTCACTAAAAATCTATTTAACAAAACTAGATTTTCAAACTAAACTATTTCTTTATATGAAAAATATTGTTGGTAATTTTAAATTTTTTAAGAATAATTCAACTGACAACTTTTTTAACCCAACACGAAAACCTACAAACTTTGAAGCAAGACAAATCGACAGACGGGATGGGAAGTTTTCAGTGTGGGTCGCATCCCAGCCTCTTTTTTATATATTTTAAAAGTATTTTTAAAAAATGCAGTTGACTAAAATTGAAAGTCCATTATATGTATCTTGTCTGAACACAATAAAATTATTTCTGACAGATTATTGTCTCTATTTGGTTTTTCAAAAAAGTGCCCTGATGTTTCCTTTTCTTAACAAAAATCTCTTAATCCTTTAAGCACCTACCTTATTCCCTCCTATTGCAATCCTAACTTCTTGTTGGCTTATTTTCTGCAAACAATTCAACTTTTCCTTCCCTCCAATCCTCGAGGAATTATTTATTTTTTGAGAACAACACAAAAGATTTGGTACTTACCATTAACCTTTTTTATATCGGTGTTTACAATAATTCCTTTTTTATTTTCGAGATTTCAGCACCTCTTAGCAACAGCAACAACAACGCTGTCGGCGGCGGAGGCGACGCTTCGGAGTTGGCAGCAAAATGTGCACAGTGCACCCGAGGAAACTTGACTGAAGAGCGAGCGCATAAAAATGGTGCCTCTCGAAACCTTCATCGAAGTCATTGACGACAACACTTAAGTGGAATACCAATGCCGCACATCCGCCAAAGCCAAACAGCAGCAGAAGCAGTAGTGTTACCATCGGCATCGCCCGTGGAGGCTGTATAGGCTCTTCAAGGATCAAAAGTGAATATCGGTTCGATATTTTACTACTTTTGTTTGTTGTCGTTGTTGTGCGATTCAAAGAGAGATGGAGGAGTGAGCTCCTTTGGGAAAAAAAAGTTTTCCATTCATTGGAAAGTCTCCTTTGTGATTGCTACCGACACTACTAGGCGATCTACTTACGCAAACATGCTTTGACACCAAAGTTTGTAAAAGGCTTTCGGTCTTTTGTAGGTTAAGTAGATTGAATGGGATATCGCATTTGAATTTTCCAACTATTCGTGTGCATTAAACCCACACCCTTCTTTGAAAAAGGAAGTGGGTGGCTGGAGTCCAATATTTCCCAATGAGTGAGTCCAGTTTCCTTGTAGGTTAGGTACCTGCTATGGGATGGTGGCCACGGAGCGGCGTTGGAATGCAGGATGATGGGAGTTTTTGTTTTTGTTTCTTCACTGCATTATTTTTCGCGGAAGCTCATTTTATTTGTAATTGGATCACGTTTTGTGCGGAAAGGTGTTGTAATCAAACCTGACTGCATTTCGATTTTGATTTTGTATGCGTGAGCATTGACACACAAAAGTCGACAGGGACATTGTTGGATATTGTTTGAGGATGATGCGAGCGATGGTCCGTGCGATGGTATGTTGTGGACGGACTGTGGACGGGGTTATACGGATTTGTTCCTTTTCTGGGTTACTCTTGAAAATTCGTATGTGGCATTTCGGTTTGTTCCTGCGTTGGCCATCCAACTGGGAGAACCATATCCGAGGATATTTGCATTCACTGAATGGTAATGAACCGATTAAATCAAGCATAACAGTGTGCATTGGGGACAAAATCACATAATATATGAATGTATCCCAGCGCACTCGTATATTATTCTGTGCTCCTGGTCCTTGATGATGGTCATCGAATTTGAGAGTTCGTGGCGTGGTGCCGGCCGTGGTGCCGTAACGGGGGACGGAGCTAATGTGATTGAATTTGGTGATAATTTGATTTTCACGTTTGAATTTTCTCTGTTGGCTGAAAATAATGCCAAGAGAAAGGCTATTATTTTCGGAAAGGACAAATTTCCAGAAGGATGCTGAATTCGGAATTTATATTTTAAAAACAAAAACGACTGACTTTGAAAGCAAATTATTTTATGCATCAGAATGGTGAAATTGAGTATTGCCGTTTTCATTTTATGAAAATTTCTTTTTCACCAAAATATCCTCATCCATCCCAGGGTAGTTCTCGTGTCAATAAGGAATACATATTTTTAAAAAACTGAATTTTGAGATTATAATCAAGGTTGACATTGCGTTGAAACGAAATAATACATAAAAACATGAACACATTGACTTTTAAATCAAAGTTTTTCCATCAGAACAAATTTTGATGAATCCCGAATAGTTGGTTAACATAAAATTATAAAAACTCCTTTTTTTTTAATTTGCCTAGTAATAAAATAATTGGAAAAATTCTGAAGAAATTTGAAGAGACTGGATTGGTTACAGATATTGTAAGGCCTGTGCATCATCGTTTCGCCGTACCACTGAAAATATCGTTGCTGTAAGTAAGTCTTGCCAAAGACCCGAATATGTCGATTCCTTGTCGTTCTCAGGAATTAGGACTGTCTTACAGCACATTATGGCGTATTTTGCATTTGGATCTACCCTTACATCCATATAAAGTCCAGCTGACACTACAACTGAAGCCAACTGACCATTCACAACGTGTCGTAGATACGTCCAATGGGTGCTTGAACAACAAGCGATGGACGGAGATTTTTCGATCAAAATTTTCTTCAGCGACGAAGCACATTTCTCACTCGGTGGGAATGTTAATAAACAAAATTATCGTATTTGGGGTTCTGATAATACTCAAGCAATTGAAGAGAGGCCATTACATCTACAAAAAGTTACTGTTTGGTGTGCTCTTTGTTCCGAAGGTGTGATCGGATCTTACTTCTTCGAAAACGACGATGGAACGACTGTCACCGTCAATTCGGAGCGTTATGTTCTATGGTCATGGTCATATTATGATAACCGACTTTTTTTTGCCCGCTATTGAAGAATGCGATTTGGAGAAAATGTGGTTTCAACAAGACGGTGCCACATGTCACACAACTCGAGCGAATATGGCTTTATTGCAAAAGACATTTCCTGGCCGCGTAAATTATCGTCGTGGCGATATCAACTGACTACCACGATCATGTGATTTGACACCGCTGGACTTGTTTTTGTGGGGCTACGCGAAAGACCGTATTTATGGAGATAAACTTTTAATTCTCGAGCACTTAAAAACCAACAGTAGTCGAGTTATTGCTGAGATATCGTCCAATATGTGTTAAAAAGTGGCCAAAAATTACCTCAAAAGAATCGATGCTTGCAACAATTAGGGTGTTGGTCATTCAAATTATGTTATTATATAAACATAATGTGAACGTTTAAATTTTATAATAAATAAAAAGAAATATCATGAAATAAAATAATTTATATGTGTTTTATTAACTTCCCATAGGAAGTTATTGTAATGGGTCCGATTTGTCAAATTAAAAATGTTGACATTTCTCGACGTTTCAAGGCTCTCAAGAAAATTGCGTGGGTGGTTTTTTTACCATACCAATTTAAAAAAAGGTGAACATTTTGGTTAACCCTAAATATCTAATGAACCCAATAACTCTAGAGAGTTGAATTTAATTTTATATTATATATTGTAACGTGATACCAAACAGGAATATTTTTGGAAAAAAATCCAATTAACCTTTTTTTTATAAATCAAAAAAATTTTACGACTAAAATATGATTTTATCTACAAAACAATTTTGTGCAACGAAAAATAACGTTTTCAACATCTGGTAAAATTTTGAGAAATAGCGAATTTATAGTTTGTTTTATTAAAAATGAAAACCTAAAAAAAAAAGAGGCTGGGAGGCGACCCACACTGATAACTTCCCATCCCGTCTATCGATTTGTCTTGCTTAAAAGTTTGTCTAAATGTATCAATTCTTACCAAATGTGCGTTCTATTTTTTGTAGATTTTATTTTTTTTATGAAAAAACGGACTGTTGGATTTTTATAAAAAAATTATTGAATATAAAAAACAATATTTTCTGTGAAATAAAATAAGTTTGAAGCCAATATTTTTAATTTTTGAAAAGCTATTTGAGCCGAAAATCAATTTTTACCAACTTTTATTAATTTTTTTGTTTAGGTTTTTATTTTTTGTAAAAAAACTGTCAATTCTATTTTTTTTTTAAATTTTACTGAATGTTGAAAACAATATTTTTTGAAGGATAAAAGTAGTTTAAAGCCAATATCTCAAAGTCTTGAAAAGATATTTGAGTCAAAACTCAATTTTTACCAACTTTTTTTTTATTTTTTTAGGTTATTATTTTTTGTAAAAAAAACTGTCAATTCGATTTTTCTCAAAATTTTATCAGATGTCAAAAACATTATTCTTCATTGCACAAAATTGTTTTGGAGATGAAATCATATTTTAGTCGTAAAATTTTCGATGTGACAAATTTTTTTTCAGTTTTTTTGATTTATAAAAAAAACCGTTAATTGATTTTTTTTCCAAAAATATAGTTGTTTTGTATCACGTTACAATATATAACATACAATTTAATCCAAGTCTCTAGCGTCATTGGTTCATGAGATATTTAGGGTTAACCAAAATTTTCACTTTTTTTTTAAACTGCTATGGTAAAAAACCACCCACGCAATTTTCTTGAGAGCCCTTTCTGCATCTTTCTGCCTTATTATCTGTATAACAAAATTTATTTGAAGTCGATATCTCTTCTGGTTCTTGAGCTATGGACGACGAAAAAAACGTCGCGAACGTACGGACGTACAGACGTACAGACGTACAGACGTACAGACGTACAGACGTACAGACGTACGGACGTACGTACACACGCACGCACAGACATCTTTCTAAAAATCTTTTATTTCAACTCTAGGGACCTTCAAACGTCGAGAAATTACAAAATTTTCAATTGGACAATTACAATAACTTCAGTGAGGCTGGGATGCGGCCCACACTGATAACTTCCCATTTCGTCTGCCGATTTGTCTTGCTTAAAAGGTTTGTAGATTTTCGTATTTTGTTAAAAAAGTTCTTAGTTGAATTATTCTAAAAAATTTAAAATTACCAACAATATTTTGCATATAATGAAATAGTTTGATTTCAAAATCAATTTTTGTTAAAGAGATTTTTAGTCGAAAACCGGTTTTTACCAATTTTAGTTGCATTTACATACTATTTTTTGTAGGTTTCAATTTTTTATGAAAAAACTGTTAATTCGATTTTACTCAAAATTTAACAGAATGTTTAAAACGTTATTTCTCATACCATAATATTAATTTGAAGCTACAGTCTCAATGTTTTGAAAAGATATTTGAGTCGAAAATCAGTTTTAAGTAATGTTTTTTTAGGTATTTATTTTTTATAAAAAAAACTGTCAATTTGATTTCTCTCAAAATTTTATTGAATGTTTACAACAACATTTTTTATAAGATATACATAATTAGTTTGGAGCCAATATCTCAAAGTGATTTGAGAAATCAAAGCCGTATGCCTCGTTTAAGAACAATTTTTTCGAATCCACGTCCATCTTAGGAACCAGTTCCACTGACAACATACATCATACCTTTAATATAGACTTCGGTTCGAAGGCTTTAAAACCTCGTTAAATAAATACAAGAACTCAATCTAGTCAATTACCAGCAACGTCGTCGTATCTTTGTATCTTTGCTTATTAGGTTATCCAGATTTCCTGATCAAAAAATCAGTTTGGCTTGATTTGGCTTCAAAATTCTGTCGATTTAAAAAACTTTACAACTCTATGGACTAAGTTTTCAGTTGTTGTTAGGGTTATTTGTTGTTAGAATCTTCTTTGTAAAATAGAGTTAAAAATAACTGATGTACTTGCATATATTTTTATTAAATTTTGGAATGATATTTCTGTAGCCCTAAAAGGATTATTTCTATAGGCAAAATTTGGGATAAATTAGTTGAGCCATTATCATATCTGCCTGCGCCTGTTTTTAAAATTTGTCATATCTGTTTCAGCCGATTTTAAAATTTGTATTGAACCTATAATTTCTAAATTAGCTTCAGCGAAACAAAATCACAAAACAATGCTATATGCATAAAATTTTAAGCAAATGGTTTCCTCCAAACACTGAAGCTTGAAAAAACAAGGGCACACAGTGTACAGATTTAAAGACTGATATTATAGATTAAGGGAAAACTCAATTATTCACAAAAATTATAACTCTTGTCAATTTAAATACAAACTTGTTGTTCCCAATTTAATTTCGTAATTTTGTCAGTCCTTTTTTAATATGGTGTTGAACACTCCTGCCTTCACTGCTTTCTGATTTCCGTAGCTTTAAAAATTCACTCTATTCAAATAGAGTCCGGGTGTAAATAAAAAATTCATCGAAAACGTGAATATAATTGCCTAAAATTTAAAATTCCACCCAGAGCAGCTAAGAATTTAAATTGAAATTGATTTTTTCCCCCAAATCGTAGCTTTTTCTCTTCGTCCTTAATTTTGTTCCATTATTGTGCTTGAAGTACCTTAGACTTATGTAGTTCCTGAGTGTTATATATCTATAGGTAACCTTTCCGCCTCTTGTCATAAAAATTGCTTTAAAAAAGAAGAGAAACTTTGTTAAATATGTTTTCGTTTATTCAGCAAGAATTTTCACGACTCATTGCTTGCAATAAAAAAAAAATAAATAAATTTTATTTCTTCAAAACAAACAAACAACAAAAACAAAAAACCAAAAAAGTATTCCTACTTTCAACAATCTGCAGCCAATTCACATGGATAAAATATTCCAAAACGTGACCATAAACCCCCAAAAACTGAATTTCACCTCACGTAATTCAGTTCAAGTTGTACTTATGTATTATTCTATACTTATACACTTCGTGAAGCAAAAGTCTATTCCCTTAAATTTCCGTTTAAAGCTGAAATCTACAACATTTTCAATTCAAGACACCTACATAAACCACACCACAGCATACACCAGACTCCTGGAGAATGCAATATTTTGAGGCAAGAGCAGAAGATATAGGGATGGGATGGTATGGAAGGGGGGTTATAGTGTACTTACACGGTTGAGTCTTAAATTAACATAATGTCCTTTAGACGTGTTGAAATAGAAAAAAAGAATCTCTATCACAATTTCCTTCTTATTTCCTTTGTCCATTTTTATAATGACTCTACTAATGATTTCCACGTAAAGTAAGGCTTCTTAAACTTGTTACTCGCTGTCACTTTTTTCAGAGTTGAAGAGAACTCTCAGCTTCGTGTTAGGTACTCGTATTCGTATATGAACAAAATCAAGAACGACTCATTTATGTAAAACTGAAAAACTTTTCGATCGTTCACGAAATGCAAATAAGGTTCATTGAGCGTAAGCAGTCTTAAGTGACAATGCTAACCAGCTTCATCTCCATCTCTCCCATGGGTAAACTTTGAAATTCTATTTAAAAATTTCAAAAATAAGTGTGAAGTGTGAACAAGCGTGGTGTGGCTTCCAAAATATAAAAAAATAGGAAACTAGGTCAGTTTTCTTGAATATTTCAACAATAAACGAGCACTCCTCCTTGAAAATTACCAAGAATGGAGATAATTATTGTCTGGACGTGATAGCACGAGTATCTCCAGGAGTCTTATTTTGATAAGAAATATTGGTTGTGAAAAAGTAAGGACCAGAAAGAGAATTGGCATAAACTCGTAGTTATTTTTTGACTTAATTAAAAGTTGAAAATAGGTCAGGATATGTAACGTCGAATGCCTGACTAATGGAAGAAGGTCAAATTCATTCAATATGGTTTTGATTGGGACTTCAATAATTATTTTAATTGAAAAAAATATCTTATTTTTCATTCTGAATATTGGAATCACTTAGGTTCATTATCATTAAAGCTAAAAGCTATTATTGATAGAGTAAATTCGATGTGCTAAAAGTTAAAAAAAAAACTATTTCCCTTACTTGGTAAACTTTCATTAAGACTGCTCGAAATAAATTCAGTTTGGAGTTCAAAGAAGTTAATGACCATTGCAATTAAAAATGAAATTAAGCACGCCCCTAAACATTAACACTGAACTTCGGTAAGGTTAGCTCTTGAAATAAAAGATTTAAATGTCACTCAATGTGCTGATTGACATAAAAAAAGTGCATATGGGCTGTCAAACCCTATGATGTTCAGGGTTAAGAACTGAAATGCAATAAAAGATAAATTTAAACTGAAAATTAAAAAAATATATAAAATCCAAGACTAAATCGCACAAACTTGTTCATGTTGACTTTTTTTTGGTTGAATTTATAAAGAACTAGCTTTTACCATGCGACTTCGTCAGCATTATAGATAGTTGTTTTTGGATAGTAGTATGCGAAAACCCGAGCTATACTTTTTTGTACGTATGTTTGAATTGTGCCCAGATGGGATGAGGCCATACTAAGTGTGATTGTCATAGGTTAGGTTAGGTTAGGTTAATAAATTTTAAGAAGAAGATAGGTTACTGCAATTTATTTTTATATACGACGTTTTTTGTTTTTCCTTCATGGCCAGAACGTAAAGATTTTGTGGGTTTGAGACTCGTGAGCACGCTACATATAATTGTGCATGGGAAAAACAGTTTTTTGTTTTCAAATTTACACCTGCAACTTTCAGCGTTTGTCCCTGAGCTTTATTTATTGTTATTTCGAATGCTGCTTTCATAGGAAACTGCACTATTTTAAATTGAAACGGCAAATCGTTTGGAATTATCGGAATGCGGGGAATTAAAACATTTTTTCCTTTTGCTATCCAGTCATGGTTATAGCTTTTATAATGTTTCGTTCTAAGTGAGTAATCTGTAGCCGTGTACCATTGCATAACTTTGATGCGTCAAGATTTCTCATTAACAGGACTGGACCACCAATCTTTAATCTCAACTTATGAGAAGGGTTGGGAATGCGTTGTTTTCCCGTAATACCAATTTTATGCAAATATTATTCCAATATTTGGTAATTTAGGAGTTAAAGCGATCAGATTCCCCGGAAAGTAATTTTTCCCATGGAAATGCGTTGTTTTCCCGAGGTCTAAAGTAACTCATGTCCTTTCTTAAGCCTCAAACTATCTCCTGACCAAAGTTCATTTAAATCTGTTCAGTAGTTTAGGCGTAAAAGCGATCGGCCCACCTGAATTTTCCCATGGGAATGCGTCATTTTCTCGGGGTAAAAAGTAGCCTATGTCCTTTCTCGGGTATCAAAATATCTCCATACCAAATTTCATGTCAATTGGTTCAGTAGTTTAGGCGTGGTTGAGTAACAGACAGACAGACAGAGTTACTTTCGCATTTATAATATTGTAATATTCGGCTTGGTCCGATAATTAAAACTTATTCACACTTCGTAAATAAAAACACAAATTTTCTTTATTTAAATCGATATAAACTTATTTATTGAACACTCAATTATTACGTTTCAAACACAGTCTTTACTTTTCAAACACAGTCTTTACTTTACAGCAATTCACAATCCATAATGAACCGCTTCGCTTCCAAGCGCCTATTTATATACCTCCAATCGGTTCGAGATTCTACGAGGTTGTTCTCGATGCTTAACGAAGTTCTCCACTTTATCACTAGATGCTTACCCCTTTCGAGGTTCTTGTATGCGCTGAATGAGTTCCCCTCTAAGCCACTAGATGTTTCTCGATGCTTAAGAAGCGAGTTCTCCTATTAGCCACTAGAGGTTTCTCGATGCTTAAAGAAGCGAGTTCTCCTATTACTACCACTAGATGTTGCCCCTTATTATTGAAAGAGATAAAGAGTGTATACCTACACATTACAATACCAAGAATGTTTTTCGAGATACAAATTCTGGTTTTCGTTATACAATTTTCGAATGCATCTAAATTAATAGGAAAACCAGATGCTAAAGCTTCTAAAAATAATATGAAACCCTTTTATCAACTCGATATTGATTCCTCTTATTTCCGATGTTTTCAGTTCATTCCTAGAAAAAACGTCTTGCCGTATTGCCATCATATGTAAGTATTTCCTGACTGTTGTGTTGGCATATCAACATGTAAGCCAGTCTTGTTTCTAAATCTGTCCTCAATGTATTTTTTTTTTCTTGGCCTTGACAATTTCTTTAACTGCTTTGTCTTTAGGTTAGGTTAGGTTATAGTGGCTGTGCAAGATGGAAACGGACACACTTAGGCCAGTTTAATGGCCCATTGTGATACCACGTGAATCTTGAGGCTTCCTCCTAAGCTCAATGGAACCAGTTTGAGTCCCTTACGAAACGTGAGAGGCTGATTATGCTGATATGATTAAGATCGTTTAGATCGTTAAAGAAGAATTCTCCTAGGTAATTGCGTTTTCGAGCCAGAGCAGGGCATGTGCAGAGAAGATGAAGAACTGTTTCTTCCTCTTCCATACAGCTTCTGCAAAAGTCATTTGAGAATACGCCTAATCTCGTGGCGTGCTTTCCTATTAGACAGTGTCCGGTTATGACACCTATTATCGAGCTTATATGCGATCTGATTAGAGAGAGCAAACACCTTGAACGTTTTAAATCCAGTGTTGGCCAGATGTTTTTTGTGACTTGACACGTGGTGATGTTGTTCCACCTGGTGCCTGCCCTCCTCACAGCGTCTTGCATTACCAACAGTTTACAAGTAGCGATTGGTATATCAGTACGTGCCAAACGTGGTAGGATGGGCTGTACTGTACCGTTCCTGGCGAGTTCATCTGCCTTACAGTTACCTGGAATGTCTCTATGGCCCGGCACCCAGCAAAGGTGAATATTAAACTGTTGTGCCATCTCCATTAGAGATGATCGATCGTTATGGACTGTTATAGAGTTTGTAGAGACAGAGTCCAGAGATTTGATAGCGGCCTGACTATCTAAGAAAATACGGATATCAGATGTTGATATCACGTTTTCTTTAAGCCAGGACAAGACTTCTTTTATCGCCAAAAGTTCCGCCTGGAACACGCTACAATGATTGGGAAGGCGGAATGAGAGACTTAATTTCAGTCGTTCAGAGTACACACCTCCAACAACCCCTTCTTTTGTTTTTGACCCATCTGTATAGAAATGTATTGACTCATCTTCCAGGAATGTCCTATCCTCCCAAAAAGATCTGGGAGGTATAGAAATCTGGAAATTTCTGTCGAATTGCAGTTGGGGGATGGTGTAGTCTTTGTGCTTTGGAATTGATTCTAAATACCTAAGAATTACGGAGTGGCCAATGTTGTTGTTAGTCCACTGCGACGAAACTTTGAGGCGAATAGCAGAGCTTGCACTATTTGTTTGCTAAAAATGCCAAGAGGTGTTAGGTAGAGTAAGGTGTCCAGTTTGGGTCGTGCAAAGCGGTCCGCTTATACATAGGAAAGCTGAACGTTGGACTTTATTTAACTTATCCCTGTATATACTTTTCTCTAAAGCAGTCCACCATACTGCCACACCGTACATTAAAATCGGTCTGATTACCAATGTGTATATAGCCATTGCGTGATTCTGGGTTGTAAGCCCCATTTATTACCGATGGATTTTTTGCAAGAAAAGAGAGCTACAGTAGCTTTTTTGACTCTTTCCTGTACGTTGCGTTTCCAATTTAGACCCAGGTATTTAGCCTCGTCTGAGAATTTTAATTGGATTCCTTTAATATGGGGAGGGTTGACAAATGGAATTTTGTACCTCCTCGAAAATAAGACTAAATAAGTTTTGTGTGGGTTAACGCCCAGTCCAAACCGATCAGCCCAAAGATATTAGTCTGTCTAAGGCATTTTGTAAGAGTTCTTTTAACGTGTTGAGATGCTTTCCTGAAACTGCTATAGGAACGTCGTCGTCCGCATAGGCTATCACTCTGAAACCCTCCGCATCCAGACTAGTAAGGATTTCATTCACCACTAGGTTCCAGAGGAGAGGGGATAGAACACCACCTTGCGGTGTCCCTCTACTAACGAATCGTCTGCCAGAAGAGTTGCCCAGTTTTGAGTTAATTATCTCCCGAAGCGAACTCTCTACATTTCGAGATGTGATTGCAGATGTGTCCACGTTGTTAAAGGCACCTTCGATGTCAAGGAAAGCAACCATAGTGAACTCTTTATGATGGAGGGAATATTCGACGGTGCGTACTAAGGTGTGTAACGCTGTTTCCACCGATTTACCTTTACAGTAGGCATGTTGAGACGAAGACAGAAGTCTTGTATCAATACTTGCCCTTAAATGGATATCAATCAATCTTTCCAAGGTCTTAAGAAGGAATGATGATAGACTTATAGGTCGTAGATCTTTAGGATTGACTTGCGAGCATTTACCTACCTTGGGTATAAAAACAACTTTAACTTCTCGCCATGTCGAGGGAACATGGAACAGGTAAAGACAGCTGGTAAAAATTGCCTCAAGGATTGGTGCAATTGTGTCAGAAGTCTTTTGTAGCTCGGCTGGTATTATTCCATCTGGTCCTGCAGATTTAAATGGTTTGAAGCTGTTGAGAGCCCATTGTAGCTTGTCCCTGTGATCAGACCTTGTGGATATGTTGTATTGGGACTTGAACGTATATAACCGTTGCAAGTCTCTGTAAGAGAACTACCAGGAAAATGAGTATCCAGTAGTAAGTTCAGCGATTCATTACTTGAATTTGTCCAGGAGCCGTCTTCATTTTTCAAGCAGCTTGGCATCGCTGGATTAGTTGAAAGAATTTTCCGTAACCTAGAGGCTTCAGAAGTTTCTTCTATCGTGCCACAGAAGGATCGCCAAGAAGATCGTTTAGATTTCCTTAGTACCTTTGCTTTGTCTTTAACTTGCCAAACCTTTACGTGAAGCCTATACCCTATGTAAAGAACGCATTCCATGAACCGTATCCAAGAATGAAGAGGACTCAATCCAAAAGACATATAGAAAAGGCCTCTTAAGGCTTTCTGAATATGATGGCAGCGTTATTCATTTCTAAAGGTTTCGCTCCACATATCAAACTTTGTCTACCTAGGCACCACTATACGACACCAGCGTCGAAATGCTAGATTTAACTTCTCATAGCAAGTTATTGTAATCGGTCCGATTTGTCGAATTGAAAATGTTGACATTTCTTGACGTCGTGCGTCGTCGCAAAAAAAGATTTTTAGAGAGTTGTCTATGCGTGCGTGTGTACGTACGTTCGTACATCCGTATGTCCGTACATCCTTACGTCCGTACATTCTCGAAGTCGTTCATAGCTCAAAAACCAGTAGAGATATCGACTTCAAATAAATTTTGTTGTACAGATAATAATGCAGAAAGGGATATCAACAAAATTGAGTGGTTGTTATTTTTACCATAGCAATTTAAAAAAAAAGGTGAAAATTTGGGTCAACCCAAAATATCTCACGAAATAATAACGCTAGAGACTTGAATTAAATTTCAAAATATTATTGTAACGTGATACCAAACAAGTATATATTTTTGGAAAAAAATCCCATTAATGGTTTTTTTTTATAAATCAAAAAAACTAAAAAAAAAAATATTTTTCACCTCGAAAATGTTACGCACAAAAAATGATTTTATCTCCAAAAGAATTGTGTGCAACGAAAAAATAACGTCTTTGAACAGTTTTTTTACAAAAAAATAAAAACTTAACAAAAAATTACTAAAAGTTGGTAAACATTTATTTTCGATTTAAATATTTTTTCAAAAATTTGAGATATTGGCTTAAAATTAATTTTGTTTGATAAAGAATATTGTTTTCAACATTTAATAAAATTGTGAGAAAAATTGAATTTACAGTTTTTTTTACAAAAAATAACAACCTAAAAAAAAAAACATTACTAAAAGCTGGTAAAAATTGATTTTCGCCTCAAATATTTTTTTCAAAAATTTGAGATTATGGCTCGCAACTTATTTTTTCTTATAAGAAATATTGTTTTCGACATTCGGTAAAACTTTGAGAAAAATCGAATAGGCAGCTTTTTACAAAAAAATAAAAACCTAAAAAAACATTACTAAAAGTTGGTAAAAATTTACTTTCGACTCAAATACCTCGTATTATTATCCAAAAATTATTTCAACTGCAGTACATTTTCAAAGTTCAAAATGTGGCATAATTTCCTTATTGCAGTATTAACCCTGATTAAAATCTTTTAAATTTTCTTACCAACCCAAATATTACCTTCAAGCTAAAGTACCAACCAATGTTTAACAATTAAGCACAGCAGCAAATTAAATAATAGAAAACGGCACAATTAAAAACAAAATCCCTAAAACACATTTCAAAGCCATTGAAATTCTCAACAAACTGATTTTACAGCTCAGTTGTGATCTTTTTGGTTACATCAATGCTCATAATTATTGTTTTAATCTCTGTTTTAATTTATTTTAATGTCATTCCATTTAACCTTTAGTATCTTCATGCCAAACGTTAAATTGCAGCCATTAACATTTATTTAAAGGGAATTTGTCAGAAATAAAATTAAAAACAAAAATTTCATAATTTTTTTAAGGCTTCATATTCTCATAGTCTATGAATTCATTTAATTTTATTTTCTATATTAATTGTTTGCGTGTGGTGGTAATGGTATAACGGTAACATCAAGGCACCAGAGAGAGATTAAAAACTTAATTAACAGTTATATGCCATCGAAAACCACGAGAACAGAAACAATCTCTGGTCCCTGTTGTGTAACTTGAAGACACGTCATATAGACACCGCAGAGAAATTAAAACAACAACATAATTCTTACCTGTTATGAAATAATTTTAAACTCTTGATCTGCGTAGAGGTTAACTCTTGCAAGGCACAGGCCTTACACCTCCTTGTTGTCATCGCACATACAACCCTTTTATGGTAGGAAAGTCTCATGGTTGCTCCGTTTTTGGCTTAAGAAAAAGGAAGCTATGTATAACAGGATAATATGATTTACGAGTGTGTTTATTGAACTTTTAAGGTGTTTTGCGGATTGAAATTCACGGAACCAACAAATGATTTATAATACCTCAACACAAAAACATCTTATGTACTCATACCTCAACTATACCTTGAGTCAAAAGGTTATTGGGTGTGGATTTTCTTTCATGATGTTACCTCGTCTTAACATTAACATAATTTTTTTTATAACGACCTGATGATTGTTGTGGGTTACGACGAAGAATATTTCTGTATATTATGTTTTTTTTTTTAAAAAGGAAATTATATTGAAATGATGTCAAAATCCAATTCGATTTTTTAAAAGATAGGGTTTAGCAACTTGAATGGAAATTATTTATACTCGTAAAGAAATTTGAAACCTTTTTAGGATAAATATCAAAAAGTGACAAATGGAACGCTTCGATAGAAATGATTTAGCGCTTTTTGAATATTTAAAAAAAAAAAGTAAAAAAAATGATATCAATACACTTGGATTTTATTCGGCTTCATGGTGATTTGAGGTTTTTGTTAAAGTAAAATTAAAATTTTTCACCTCACTCCCTTGAGTCGAACAAAGCACTTTGTTTGATGCGGAATACAAAGGACATCACTGAACAGACTTAATTTTTTTTTTCGTTTGAATTGTAGCTATTCCAAATATTATTTAAAATTCTAAAATTCTTAAATTTATTAAAATCTAAGGTGTATTAAAATCCTTAAATCAAATCGGAACTCATTAGTTTGTTCATCCTTCAAAATTCACAAAAGACACAAACAATCTAAGACAATAATTTGAATCGCAATATCATTGTGGTTTTGTATGAAGCTTAATCAAAATCAACCAATAATTAGTCAACTATCAACAACACCCTACAACCCCCCCCCCTCCCAAACCCTTCTTTAAAATCCACATCCGCTTATATTGGTTTGACTATTGTTTCTATAAATGTAATTAAATTTTACGAAAATCAAGTCAAAATCAACTACTTCAACCTTCGTACATGCAAATACATAAACATATTATGTATAATATACGTAGGAGGTATGTAATTTAGATACCGTTGTATACCGCACACAAACATATCTTTTGGTGAAGCGAGGACGATGCATAAAATGTCCGGTTGGTTGGTCAATTGGTCGTGGCAGTGGTTATTAAATTCATCAAGAGTTAATTGCATTCAAAGAGTATTACATGCACATTCTCATCAAAGGATCATACAAAATACAACATACACAATGTTCACTTTAATAGGACATTACTTCCGGTTTCTTTAGAAAGAATGAACAAATAATGAAAAATTTACTCCCAAGTCAGCTAATTTTACATCCCTAAGGAGGGTTACCATATTTTTTAATTAAGTTAACATACGAGGGCGGGTCAATAAGTCCGTGACTTTTGGAATAAAACACAGATTTTTTGATAAAAAAATAATTTTATTTTTCAACGTAGTCTCCCTTGAGCTCTATATACTTTGTCCAACGCTTCTCCAATTTTTTTATCCCTTCCAAAAAAAAAAAATGATTTGTCGAGGTCCTCAAAATAGGCCTTTGTTTGCGAGATGACTTCATAATTGGAGTCAAATCTTTTTCCACCAAGCCATTTCTTCAGGTTTGGGAACAAGAAGTAGTCGCTCGGAGCCAAATCTGGAGAATAGGGTGGATGAGGGAGCAATTCATAGCCCAATTCATGGATTTTTGCCATGCACCCTTGCATTGTCTTGGTGGAAAAGAACGCGACACCCATCTTGCAGAAAGCTTTCTCATGCCCAAGTGATCATTCAAAATTGAAACCACTGAGCCATGCAAGATCCTTACGGCTTCCACAATCTCTCGCACTTTCAATCTTCGGTCGGCCAACACCATATCGTGAATTTTTTCGATTGTTTCGGGTGTAAAGACCTCAACTGGGCGTCCAGGACGTTCGACATCTTCAGTGCTTGTTCGGCCACAACGAAATTCAGTAAACCACTTTTTTACCATTGAAATCAATGGTGCAGAGTCCCCATAGCTTTTATCAAGCTTAGCCTTGGTCTCGGTAATGGTTTTTTTTCGCAAGAAATAATGCTTAATAAGCACACGAAATTCACTTTTTTCCATTTTCTCCTCAAATTAGTGAGTAGTCTGATAAAAATAGCTGTCAAACACAAACTAACTGACGCAGCAAGTTTAAATTTTGACAGGAGTCAACTGACAGATGCCTGTTGACAGGAGCAGTGTTGCTGTTTCAGTAAAGAGGTCAGAAATTCAAAAAGTCACGGGATGCGTGCTGAGTGCTAGGATGCGACCCACACTGATAACCAGTGGCGTAGCTACACCTTTGGGGGCCCTGTATCCAATTTGTTTGCCCCCCCCTCACCTCTTACCAAAACTGAGCCATAACCTTATAACATTTTTTTTTTTAAATTAAAACACTAACGTCAATAAATAAGATAAATTTAATTCAATATATAACGACATAGGAACTTTAACATAAATGCATACTACATATATGTATATAGATACATGTTTTATAAAGCTTAACAAAAAAATAATATTTGCACTTCTTCTCAAAATACTACTTTCCTTGCCTTTTTTTCTGCAAATTTATTTATTAAATCTTCCATACCTGAAGAAGACTTCAGCTTTTCAAGATTATCTGCTTCTATTGATAAAAGTGATAAATCTGACAACCTTTTCTGTCCCATTGAAGTTCTGAGATAATTTTTTATTATTTTCAGCTTGGAAAAAGATCTTTCAGCTGTTGCTGTGGTTACCGGAAAAGTCAAAAAGAGAAAGCATGCTGTTATTACTTGAGAAAAACTAGAAGCAAGACTATTAAATTCGATGACTAATAATTTAGCAAGTTCTTTTATGAAATGAATTTTGAGGATTTCGGATGTAAGGCATGTTTTTAGAGCAATTAGTTTATTGCAGAAATCACGAGATATGTCTGTATTGTACTTTTCCACTAGCTTTTTTGATCCTTGATTTATCTCATCATTTGAGAACGATAAAAACTTATCCGGTTCGAACACTTCAAACATACTACTAAGATTATGAAAGCTTTGAAATCTTTGCTGAGTTTGTCCAATCAAAATGTCCAAGGAGGAATAGTAAATATTGACTTTGAAGTAAATTTCCGGATCAGAAATTCTATGATCTTCTGCCAACTCATCAAAAAAGCGCTTCGTTATTTTCCTCCTTGATTTATTTTTTTCTTGATCTCATTATCTCTTTTTTCTTTATTTTTTCTTTTCAGAGCTCCACTTAGATACTCCCTTTTATTTTCACTCATTTTTCCACAAAAATAATATTTTAAGCAACGCACAAAAATATCTACATAACTACAAATAATCACAAAAAACTTTAAAGTAAATTTTTAAATTGTATATCCACGCACAGACAGATTAAACATTTCAGTTATCGTGTTGAAATTCCTTTTGCCTAGTTCACTCAGACAATTAACGGGACTTTTTTTTGATTGAATACATACAGGGTTCGAAATGGAGCATTCGAATTTTTCAGCTGTTAGTTCATGCAAAAAAGATACACAAGAAAAAAAATATTTGACGCATGTAAAAAATGATCATCGGAACATTTTTTTGTAATAAAACTTTATTAAATATTTAAGTGAATTTTTTTACACACGTCTTGTGCTCTGTATCTTTGGGGGCCCCTATATCTCGGGGGGCCTGTTACATAGATACAGCTGATACAGCGGTAGCTACGCCCGCCACTGCTGATAACTTCCCATCCTGTCGATTTGTCTTGCTTAAAAGTTTGTAGGTTTCGTGTTTTGTTAAAAAAGTTCTCAGTTGAATTATTCTTAAAAATTTAAAAACTACCAATAATATTTTGTATATAATGAAATAGTTTGATTTCGAAATTATTTTTTTGTTAACGAGATTTTTAGTCGAAAACCAATTTAAGTAGCATTTTTAAAAAAAAATTATTTCTTATATAAACAACAAACAAATTGAATGAATGAAATTAATTTGAAGTCAATATCTTCTATTGTTCACGAGATATCGAAAACCGAACATCAATTTTTAGATTTTAATTTTTTATAAAAAATGTACTGAACGGCAAAAACAATATTTTCTATGAGATAAATTAAGTTTGAAGCCAATATTTTTAATTTTTGAAAAGATATTTGAATCGAAAGTAAATTTTTACTAAGTTTTAGTACCCAAAAGGTACGATTTAATTAAATCTTAAACTTTACACAAAAGGTAACCATATTTTGTGTGTGTGTCTAACTTTATGCAATCGAAGAGAAAGTTGGGGGAAATATCTCCATCTAAGTCCCCATCAAGCAAAAAATCTACACTGCATAAACACTTTTTACTGCATAATAAAACCAACATGCAAGCGAATGATTTAAAATCCATTGTCGATGGTTGCCTGGTTGAGCATCTAAAAAATATTGCCACTAAGTCCGACATTTCTGCCATCTCCGCTGAAATACAGCTGTTGCGGTCCCAAAACGAGCAGCTTACGGGACGTTTGGCCGTTGTTGAGAACTATTGCGAAGCACTCGAGAGACAACTGGAAATTCTACACGAAAAATCTAACGAAAATACTGTTGTATTGCATTTGCCGCCAAACGAGAAAACAGACAAGAATAATCTAGCAAAACAAACTTGTCTTAGCCTTCTCGGTCTAGATGTAAATGCAGAAATATCTTTTGAAAAAACGCAAGAGTTTGTAAATCGACACAACAACAAAACCACCATGGTGCTAAACTTCACTGACAAGATCACTGCAAAGAAAATCGTAGAATCTGCACCGAAGCTTAAAGGTACTGGCGTTGTGGTACATCGAGAGCAATCTTTTCTTTACCGGAAAAAAAGGAGAGCACTTTTCGATTTGAAAACAAAACTTTTGGAAAGGAACCCGAATGTAAAAATTCTAATCAGAGGATCGAAATTAAGAATAGAAGATTATTTGTTTTCCCATGATTCGTTACGAGGGTTGAAAATAACAACAAGTGATGAACTGTCATTTATTAAAACAACTTTTGGTGAGGACTCAATGTGTTTTTTTGACAACATAAACGTCAGAGTTCATAAAAATAACTCCATTGCGTTGCAACAGCCATCTGTGAGCCACTTTATGAACAATGAACATGGTTCGGGTCCGAGGTTGAGCCAACTTCATCATTCAACGTAGGATAGAGTTGCCGTCTGCCATGAAACTAATTTTAATTTGTTTAATTTAAATATTTTTTGCTATAATGTTACTGGACTTAAAAACAAATTATTAATGCCAGATTTTTTTAAATTAGTTTTAAGTTATGACATATTTATATTATTGGAAACATTTGTGGAAGAGGGTAAAGAGTTACAATATCTTAAGTATTTTGAAGGTTTCGATCTTCGATGGTTGCCAGCTATTAGAAATAATAGACTTGGTAGAGCTAGCGGTGGTATTCTATGCGGTATAAAAAACAACTTTTTAAAAAAAAATATCAATTTCAAAATTAGCGAAAACCTAATTATAATAGAATGTGTCATTGACGCGAAACATTATCTAATAGTTCCTTTGTACCTGAATTTCAGTAATTGGAAAAGTGACTTTGAAAATTTGCAAGACTTTCTACTAAACCAAAATAATGACAACATTTTAATAATTGGAGATTTAAACAGTCGGATAGAGGATTTCCAAAACTCTCCTTTTATAAACGTGGACAAATTTTCATTCAAAAGGGGATCTTTAGACGAATGTACAAATTTAAATGGAAAATGCCTGATGGATTTGATTGAGGATTTTGGGTTTTTTATCTTGAATGGGACCTCCATAAGTGATAGTGCTGGCAATTTTACTTTTATTTCCAATCAAGGTTGCTCTGTAATCGATTACTGCTTAGTCAAAGGGGATTGGCTTGACATTGTGAAAGATTTCGAGGTTTTACCGGCTAATTATTCAACTCACCTCCCTATTTGTGTGTCGTGTGAGTTCAAAACCCAAGAATGCAATATCCGACGTCGAAATGTAAATGGTTGCAACAGACTACGTTGGATTAGAAATAAATCGGATGTTTATAAGAGAAACTTAAACCAGCATTCAATTAATATCACAAATCAGGCTATAAACACAATTGACGAAGCAACAGATTTGATATTGAGCACTATTAGAGAGTCAGCAATTACCTATTCAAATAATAGAGGAAGCGTTTTTAAATCTAGTTGGTATGACGAGGAATGTAGGAGAAGTAGAGAAAAATCTTTCAAGTTTTTGAAACTTTTTAGGAAAACGAATAATTTGGCTTTCAAATCCTTGTATTTGCAGTCAAATAAAGCGTTTAAAAATCTATGCAGCCGTAAAAAACAACTTTTTCTCAACAACTCTGCATTAAATCTTGTACAGAGCAGAGATCCTAGAGTGTTTTGGGCTAATGTACGTATTCTAAGTGGGCGCAATAAGTCGCCTGTTATTTGCATTAGTGCCGATCGAATGGCATCATATTTCGAAACACTTCTACTGGCGGATCCAAATCAAATATCTATAAGCTTTGCGTTACCGTTTATTCACATTGAAGAGTTAGATGCTCCATTCTCCATGCATGAACTGCTTATTGCATTAAATAAAATGAAAGACAGCAAAGCTCCGGGTTTAGATGGCATCCCAGCTGAGTTTTACAAAAATGCCAGCTCACAATTTCTTGAAAATATTTTAGTTTTGTTTAATAGAATTTTAGACAAGGAAGATATCCCAAATTCTTTCCGGTCTTCATCCATCTCTGCAATTTTTAAAAAGGGTGACCCAAACCTTCCTGAAAACTACAGGGGAATTTCTGTCCTTAGTTCACTGCGGAAGCTATTCACTCAAATTCTTTACCTAAGACTTGCTAGTTGGGCTAAAAGAAATAATAAAATAAGCTGTTTCCAAGCTGGGTTTCGTGCTAATCTCTCCACAGTTGACCAAATCTTTACTCTCACTAGTGTTGCTAGACGCTTTATAGAGAAGAAAACAAATCTTTATGCATTTTTCGTTGATTTTAAAGCAGCCTTCGATACCATCAACCGAAGCTCATTATTATTTAAACTTTCATGTATCGGTTTATCAACAAAATTTATAAAAATTTATGAGCAACTTCTCTCAAATACGACTGCTGTGGTTAAAAATGGCATGAACACGTCGAAACAATTTAGGTCAGAAACAGGTGTCCCACAGGGTTGCATTTTGAGTCCCTTGGTTTTCTCGCTTTTTATAAACGACATTGAAGATAATATACCAGGTGGTGTTGTTTTTGGTGATCTAGTTATCAAGGTGCTCCTTTATGCGGATGACCTTGTTATTTTAACTGATAATCCTGTGACGCTTCAACTCCAAATTAACAAGTTAAAACAATATTGTGATTTGTGGGACCTTCAAATAAATACTGCGAAATCTAAGATCATGATATTCAGACACCATAATCGCAGTGCACGTAATGACCGTTCTTGGAACTTGAGCGGTTCAAATATAGAAGTAGTGAAGGAATTCAAATATCTAGGTTTCACAATAACACACAATCTGAACTTTCGAAGGCATATAAGAGATAAATTGACCGCAGCAAAAGCAGCTATTAACTGTATGTGGTCAAACTTTTTCATTAACAAAAATATAGATCCGGCTTCGAAATTTAAAGTCTTTGATGCAACCGTTAAAAGCTGCCTTTGCTATGGAAATGAAGTTTATGGCTACATGCAATTAGACGAAATAGAAATTATCCAAAGATATTTCTTCAAGCGAATCTTTAGACTCCCATCTAATACCCCCAATTATGCCATACACGTTGAGTCGGGACTACCACCAATTTTTTTAAAGAATCTAAAAGCGAATGCAGACTATATAATCAAAGTCATGCAAAGATCTAACAACAATTTGCAGAAAAGGATTCTCCTAACAGCGTTACGCTGCAGATACACACCTTTTAAAGATTGGAGTGAGTTGGCCTCAGAACATAACTTTCCTTTGACGTTTTGTTTGGATAATCTAGATTCGTGGAGGAATGAACTTTACGATTGTATTTCTGTTATAGATGACAACATTTTTCAGACATTTCTCAATCGGGCAAGGGAGTCCCAATCTAGATCATTATACAGTAAACTTAATTTCTCTTTGGGGGAAGCAAACTATTTTCGAACCGAGTTCACTTTTGTTGAGATAAGTCTGATATTTAAGGTTCGCACGGAGATGCTTGAGCTTAACTATAGACCTCACAGAAATGATATAAATCCTAACTGTACATTATGTAACCTCAATCAAATTGAAAATGTTTTCCACTTCCTAGCGTTATGTCCGATCTTACAAGAGATCCGGCGTTTCTATTTCAATAAGAGCTTCCTTTCGTTTGAGGACTGTCTTGCAGTTTTGAATGGTGAGGGTGGTTGGAAACTTCTTATCCGTTTTTTCTCTGAAGCTGTTGCGTATAGAAATTCATTCGTGGACCTCTAATGTAATGTTCAGTCTAATATAATTTTGTTTTAGCTAAACTAAAAGCCCGTTTCACTGTTGATATTGAAAGTCTTTTACTGCTCTTCACTTATTGATGTTCTATCTAAATATCAATGATTAAAACCTAAAAAGTTACCAATAAGCTTAACTATACCAAACTAATATTTATTTCAAGATTATATATGTTAGTAGTTTTTGTTTTCGCTAAATTAAAAGCCTGTAACATTTGTTATTATTAAATCAATTAAATCGTTCAATCTGGCATACTTAATCATAATCAGTATCTTAATCTAAATTTATTTTGTAAATTGTTAATTTTTATTATATAACAGCTAAAAATAACTTCTCTCTCAATGTTTAAAATTCAGATATAACCGGCAGACGGCTTAATAGCCATGCTTGTAAATCTTTAAAATGTAATTGAGCCTGTATTTTTTGTGAAGAAAAAAATAAAGATAACAATAATAATAATAATAATAATAATATTGTTTTTTTTTTAAGTTTTTATTTTTTTGTAAGAAAACTGTCAATTCAATTTTTCTCAAAATTTAACTGAATGTTGAAAACAATATTTTTTAAAAGATAAAATTAGTTTAAGCATATATCTTAAATTCTTGAAAACATATTGGAGTTGAAAGTAAATTTTTACCAACTTTTAGTAATGTTTTTTTTAGAATTTTATTTTTGGGTAAGAAACTGTCAATTCGATTTTTCTCAAAATTTTACTAAACATTTAAAATAATATTTCTTATAAGATAAAGTAAGTTGAAAGCCATAATCTTAAATTTTCGAAAAGATATTTAAGTCGAAAATTATTTTTTAACAACTTTGAGTAATGTTTTTTATAGGTTTTTATTTTTTATAAAAAAAACCTGTCGATTCGATTGTTCTCAAAATTTTACCAGATGTTAAAAACATTATTATTTCGTTGCACAAAATTGTTTTGGAGATAAAATCGTTTTTTGTTCGTTAATTTTTGATTTATAAAACAAAATCGTTAATTGGAATTTTTTCCAAAAATATATTTGTTTGGTATCACGTTACAATATATAATACAACATTTAATTCAAGTCTCTAGCGTTATTGGTTCGTGAGATATTTAGGTTAACCAAAATGTTCACCTTTTTTTTAAACTGCTATGGTAAAAAAACTACCCACGCAATTTTCTTGAGAGCTCTTTCTGCATCTTTCTGCCTTTATCTGTATAAAAAATGTATTTGAAGGCGATATCTCTTCTGGTTCTTGAGCTATTGACGACGAAAAAAACGTCGCGAACGTACAGACGTACGAACGTACGTACACACGCACGCACAGACATCTTTCTAAAAATCTTTTATTTTACTCTAGGGACCTTGAAACGTCGAGAAATGTCAAATTTTTCAATTCGACAAATTACAATACCCATTACAATAACTTCCTATTTAAAGTTAAAAAAAGAGGAGAGAGGAACACCGACTTCTCAAAAACAAAAAGAGAGTGCATGCAAGAAAAACGTGCGATCAAAGATGTTGAGGGATTCAAAAGCAAAAATGAAGTTCGAAAGTTTTATGAGCAGGTGAAGCGAAATTCACAAGAACATAAACCTCGAACCGCAGGTTGCAAAGACGAAAGTGGAAAGCAGTTAATGCTAAGGATATGGAAGGATCATTCCTGCAGACTGTATAACGGCAACGACGCGACGAACCGAATTCCCCTGTCAGGCAGAATGATCCATTCAACATAGACGACGAAAGCCAACAATCCCGTCCTCCCGGCTTAGACGAAGTTAAGATTGCCATATCTTAGCTGAAGTCTTACAGAGCCGCTGGAGCAGATGGCTTCAATGCCGAGCTCTTTAAAGCAGCTGGAGATAATTTGGTTAGGAGCATGCACCAACTTATCTGTAAGATATGGTTGGAAGAAAGCATGCCCGATGATTTGAACCTCAGAATTGTTTGCCCGATTCTGAAAAAAGGAGACCCTCTAAACTGCACCAACTATAGAGGAATCAGTCTACTTAGTATTTAGCATCGCTAACAAAATCTTATAAAATCGTCTAAATCCCATCGTCAACAACCTGATAGGTCCTTACCAGTGCCGTTTTAGACCAGTCCACAGTCGATCAAAAGTTCACATTACGGCAGATCCTGGAGAACCCCCAAGAACATCAAATTGACACCCACCATAATTTTCATCAGTTTTAAGGCCGCATATGACAGCAGGGACGAGCTGTATAGAGCCATATTTAGTTGTGTTATCCCTGCCGGCAAGAGTACGATAACTTAGGCGACAAGATATTATAACGGAATTTTTTAGAAAAGTTAAAAATAAGCATTTTTTACTATGGAACGGGGGGTTCTATCTCCCCCCGTTTAGGCAGGAGGGGCAATTTAAAAAAATTATTACTTAAAATGGAAAAAAATTCTTAAAAATAACGGTGATACTTTCAATTAAGTTGTATACACTTTTTTAAAGCCAACATTCTGTTCTATTAGCCAGTTTTTAAATCAAGTCAAAACTATGCGTAGTTTTTGAAAAATTTAATTTTAAACTCAAAATTTGAGTAAAAAAAGTTAAAAAAAGGTTTAAAGTGTAACTTTTTCAATACTTCAAGATTATCTACCATCGTTTTTATTTCAGAATTTATTGCTCTTATTTATTTTTGATCAAAAATTGAAAACTAGATGATTTTATGTCTTTTGGTTTTTGAGAAAATTGAAAATAACCACAACTACTATTTTAATTTAATTCTTCTTTTTTGCTTGAGTGGTCTTATTTTGATAGTAATATAATAATGGTATTTGCGTATGCGTAATGCGTGTTTGGGTGTGCGCGAGTTTGGGTGTATGCAACAGTGGCATCTGTAAGGGGGGGCATGCTGCCCCCCTGCAACCCTCTGCTTGGGCACACTATAGGATTTGGGGTGGGTGCAAGTTGGAGTGTGTGCAAGGTGGTGAGGGTGCAAGGTGCGGTGGGTGCAAGATGGGGTGCATGCAAAGTTTCTTTTGCATTTAAATAAGCTGGATTTAAGAAAAATTAATTTACCCTAGGTATATCTTAATCCATATTCGATTATTACTATCAAAATAAGACTACGTTAATACTTAAGCAAGGAAAAAGTAATTTAATTAAAATATTTTGTTTTGGTAATTTTCAATTTTCTCAAGAACTAGAAGACATCAAGTCATCTAGTTTTCAGTTTTTGATCAACAACAAATAAGAGCAATGAATTATAAAAAAAAAAATAGTAGATAATCTGAAAGTTTTGAAAAATTACACTTTAAACCTTTTTTTAACTTTTTTTTGCACAAATTTTGACTTTAAAACAATTTTTTTCAAAAACTATGGATAGTTTTGACTTGATTTAAAAACAAGCTAATAGACAAAAGTGTTGGCTTTAAAAAAAGGTATAACACTTAATTGAGGGTATTACCGTTATTTTTTAATTATTTTTTTTCCATTTAATGTACGTATTTTTTTTAACTGCCCCTACCGCCTAAACGGGGGGAGATAGACCCCCCCTTCCATAGTAAAAATTGCTTGTTTTTAACTGTTCCATACAAATCCGTCATTAAACTTTGTCGCCTAAGTTATCGTACTCTCCCCTCCCTGCCAAACTCGTCCGTTTGTGCAGGATGACCATGGAGAATTCACCCTGCTCCATAAAGGTTCACAAAAACTTGTGATATCAAAAAAAGGCTTTATACAAGGTGATGCGCTGTCATGCGATTGTTTTAACATCGTACTTGAAAGAATAATGAAGAGCTCCCACTTCAACACTAGAGGCACTATCTTTCAAAAGTCTATCCAATTACTAGCGCATATGCTGCACCTTTTGCGTTTCGAGATAAACTTTCTTCGTGTGATCTACGGTCCCTTATGCATAGAAGGGGAGTGGAGGAGAAAATGGAACGACGAGCTATACGGGCTGAACACTGGACAGTAACGTAGACTTAGCCAGAAGGGTAAAAGTCCAACGTTTAAGATGGCTGGGTCACGTAAAACATGACATTACGATGTAATAGAAGTCGAAAAAAGTGGGTCCCTCAATTCTGTCCGTCTGTCTGTCTGTCCTTGCCTCTACAGCCCAAACCATTGGGTCCATTGACTTCAAATTTGGAAATTAAGGTTTTTAATCGATTTGCGTAAAGTGTTTTTTTATTTTAAGACTAAAAACAACAGTAAAGCCCTGTACAAATTTTTTGGTCTTAAACCGATAATTCAAATTGTCTCAAAAACGAAACGATAGATTTTTTTAAAATTGTTTTTCTTAACTTGGCTTCTTCCCAAAGAATCGTTATTTTGTTTTTAAATTTTCAACTTCCCATAAAAAGTTATTGTAATGGGTCCGATTTGTCAAATTGAAAATTTTGACATTTCTCGACGTTTCAAGGTCCCTAGAGTCGAAATAAAAGATTTTTAGAAAGATGTCTGTTCGTGCGTGTGTACGTACGTTCGCGACGTTTTTTTCGTCGTCCATAACTCAAGAACCAGAAGAGATATCAACTTCAAATAAATTTTGTTATAAGGCAGAAAGATGCTGAAAGGGGTCTCAAGAAAATTGCGTGGGTGGTTTTTTTTACCATAGCAGTTTCAAAAAAGGTAAACATTTTGGTTAAACCTAAATATCTCATGAACCAATAACTCTAGAGACTTGAATTAAATTTTATATTATATATTGTAACGTGATACAAAACATGAATATTTTTGGAAAAAAACTCCAATTAACGTTTTTTTTTTTAAATCCAAAAAACTGAATAAAAATTTGACATTTCATCTCCAAAACAATTTTGTACAACAAAGAATAATGTTTTTAACATCTGATAAAATTTTGAGAAAAATCTAATTGACAGTTTTTTTTATAAAAAATAAAAACCTAAAAAAAAAATTACTCAAAGTTGGGAAAAATTGATTTTTGACTCAAATATTTTTTCAAAAGCTTGAGACTTGGGCTTCAAACTTATTTTATCTTATAAGAAATATTGTTGTCAACATTCAGTAAAATTTTGAAAAAAATCGAATTGACAGTTTTTTTACAAAAAATAAAAACCTAAAAAAAAATTAATAAAAGTTGGTAAAAATTGATTTTCGACTCAAATATCTTTTCAAAACTTTAAGATATTGGCATAAAACTACTTTTATCTTTCAAAAAATATTGTTGTAAACATTCAATAAAATTGTGAAAAAAATCGAATTGACAGTTTTTTTACAAAAAATTAAAAACCGAAAAAAAAATTAACAAAAGTTGGTAAAAATTGATTTTTGACTCTAATATCTTTTCAAAAATTTGAGATAATGGCTTCTTACTGTTTTTAACTTATAAGAAATATTGGTTTTAACATTAGGAAACATTTTGAGAAAAATCGAATTCACAGTTTTTTTACAAAAAATAAAAACCTAAAAAAACAATACTAAAACTTGGTAAAAATTTACTTTCGACCTAAATAGCTTTTCAAAAGGGTAAAATATTGGCTTCAAACTTATTTTATTTCACAGAAAATATTTTTTTCGATATTCAGTAATTTTTTTTATAAAAATCCAACAGTCCGTTTTTTCATAAAAAAATAAAATCTACAACAAATAGTACGCAAATTTGGTAAAAATTTATACATATAGACAAACCTTTAAGCAAGAGAAATTGACAGACGTGTTGGTCGCAACCCAACCTCTTTTTAAATTTCGTTTGTACAAGCTCTTATACTGTTTCAATAATATTTGATGATCAAAAATGTCATTGTGCTTATATTTGATTTTTAAAAAATATTAAACATTTTTTTTTTCGAAGTTCGATATCTCGAAAACGGGTCAAACTATCAATATCAAAAATGTCATTGTGCTTATATTTGATTTTTAAAAAAATATTAAACATTTTTTTTTCGAAATTCGATATCTCGAAAACGGGTCATCAACTGAAACTATACTTAAATTTAAAACGTATAAGCCCTAAATAACTGCACGATTATTAAATAGCATTTAAATTTTTGAAAACAAACGTTTTTAACAGGCCCATTTTAAAATCGTATAATACAGGAAATATCTTTAAACAGACTTTTTGGATACATAAGCAAGTTCGTGAGATCCAGTCGTGCATTTTATTTTTTTTTCCTGTGGAACAAAGCAAAAGACTGGTTTAAGGACTGTGTTTCTTCGAAGGAATCACATGATGTTAATTTTCTATGAGGAATTATCCAAGTCTAAGTATTAAATTTAAACAAAATTTGAATCAAAAATACATATACCGTGGTTGTTATGCTAGTTAAGTTAAGTTTAAGGGAAATTTGAAAATAGTAGATTACCAAATTATAGCAAGAGATTTCATTTTGAATGCATCAGTTTTATAACATAAAAAACGTATTTTCTATAAATTTTCAAAAATGCTTATCTTGAAATGACAAATATTTAAATATCTTGTAATTGCCTTATGGCACACCATTTTTATTTCACATTAAATTAGTTTAATGCAAAATATTGTAGTTTTTCTAATAAATTTTTTTAACCCTAGTTTAAATGCTTTTTACCTTTTTTGAAAATCAGTTTTTCGACTTAGGATTAAAAATCAGTGAGCAAAATTCTTTTTTTCTGAATAAATTTCTTCTTTAATTAATCAAAGAGCTTCAACTTGATTTTTTGGAAATTTCGTGTGAAAAAAGGTCGTCCACACTTGCCTGGGGTGTGTTACACCCCGATGATCAAAATGTAAAATAAATCAATTTTTTTAATGTTTATTTTATTTGTCATGAATTAATAATAATTATAATTAACATTTCGATGCGTAATATTATTCTGGTATAGTTGGAAGTTCTGGCAGACATTTAGTACAAACTGTATTGATGTGGCGATGACAAATGTGTTTTTCACAAACATCACAAATTGATCTGGATTTCCTGTCGTCTGCTCTCGCACAAAGGTGGTATCTGGCCTGAAAATAAAAAGCTTTTTAGAAACATTTTGTTTTTTTTTACAATAATCAATACCTGTTTTCGTGGAAGCTTCTCGTCAACTGAACGAAAAACCTGCAATTGTCTTCCAATAGCGCGGAGAGCATCAAGACTAACTTTGGATAACCTTTTTTCCTTTGAAGGATGCGAACGATCATCCAACTCCTTTATAAAGCTTTACAATCTTGTGCAAGTTGGATAAGCTTTTCGTTTCTAAGTACCTTTATATTTTTTGAAGGAGGGTTAAAATGGCGAAAAATAATAACTGCGGCTAAAGCTGAAAAATCCAACAAATTGTAAAAAACAACCATGGGCCACCGATTGGTTTGACGAGAACATGAGTATATAGATACCATTTGGTCAAACACGTCGACTCCTCCTTTTGTTCTGTTATAGTCCAATATCATGAGAGGTTTATTTTGAGGTCCGAAAACTGCCTTTTCAACAATGTGCGGTGTTGAAAGCAGCATAACTTGTTTCCTGGGTTTTGGAACATATGAAACCAATGCCATTTTCTCCGAAAATCCAAAAAGTGAAGAATAAAGTGGACGGTATTGTTTTTTGTTGTTTATTTTGATTGGTATATCATACTCATTTAGGAGTTCCTTAACAACAAATGGTTTGGGAATGTCGCGTTTGTTTTTGCGAATAGTCCCAAGAAGAGTAATTTTTTTGCCCAATAAGTTTAGTGCCAAATTTACAGAAGTAAAAAAGTTATCCATTGTAAGATTCCTTCCGGTGTGAAAATATCTCGGCATCAATGACATCACAACATCGTATCCACGGCCAAGGCCTACACTTTGATCACTACTGCCAGTGTATATTGAAAGTTGCAATGGATATCCAGTTGAACTCTCATTGAGCCACCAAAACTTGATACCATATTTAGGAGGTTTGCTTGGCATATATTGACGAAAGGCTTTCAATTGATCGTCAATGGTCAGATTTTCGGATGGAATGTAATTTGATGTCAAGGTTTGATTCAATTCTTTCAAAAGGAATTCAACGGGCTGGAGAATGTTTTTTTTTTGCGGCTGACTGTCCTCGACGGCCAATTGAATCATCGAATCGCAAAATTAAATTCAACTCCTCAAAACGTGAAAATGACATCACAGCGCGAAGAATTGTATGGCCATGTATTGGATCCCAAAGTGTACGTAGAAGGCGGTGACCATCTTTCATTGCTCCAATGTAAAGCAAAACCCCAAAGAATGCCTGCAGTTCATTCATATTTAAAGGCTTCCAAAAACGTTGCTTTGTTAGCTTTGCATTTAAGTTTTCGTAGATATCATTTGCCTTTTCGTTTGTCCGTTTTATGATTTCGTTTCTCATATCCAGGTTAAAAATTCGATTAAAAATTTGGATAAGAAACGAGTGTTTCAAATTAATCGTAGGTCCAACAGTTCCACCAGGCTTGAAAACTTTGCTTCCTTGAACACGAGACAGAGCTGCTGTCTCCAGATCTTTCATCCATTTTTGACCATTATGAGCAAGAAAACATACGTCATTTGTAACTGGCGTCGTTGATTCTTGATCAATATCACTTTCAACTTCATCAGGTTCAGGCAAACTTTCAATTGGTCCCAACATCTCTGCCGCAGTTTTATCGATATCCTCATAATCCGCTAAGGAATAAATTTATTAAATAAAATTTTTATTAATTTATTTAGATTTTCTTTAAGTTTTAAATTGTGTTTGCAAAAAATTATCTTACATTATTTTAATGTAAATAATTTTTGTTTTACATTACGAAATTCTAGCGCAAATGATTCGTACATTAAGTTTTATTTTGGTGCAAACTTTGTTCGATAACTTTTTCATATTAATACGGGTTTAAAAAATATAGTTTTAATCCAATGATTCAAATCAAAAACTTTGAGACTTGTTTCCGATCTCCAGCCGTTCTTGGAGTTTAAGAAAAGTTGAAAGTTGGGATTTTAACATATAAGATATTTTATTTTTGCAAAATTGCCAAATAAATTATTAAAAAGAAGCTGGGATGCGACCCACACTGATAACTTCCCATCCCGTCTATCGATTTGTCTTGCTTTAAAGTTTGTCTAAATGTATCAATTCCTACCAAATTTGCGTCCTATTTTTTGTAGATTCTATTTTCTTATGAAAAAACGAACTTTTGGATATTTATAAAAAAATACTAAATATTTAAAACAATATTTTCTGTGAAATAAAATAAGTTTGAAGCCAATATTTCTAATTTTTGAAAGCTATTTGAGCCGAAAATCAATTTTTTCCAACTTTTATTAATTTTTAACTTCCCATAGGAAGTTATTGTAATGGGCCCGATTTGACAAATTGAAAATTTTGACATTTCTCGACGTTTCAAGGTCCCTAGAGTCGAAATAAAAGATTTTTAGAAAGATGTCTGTGCGTGCGTGTGTACGTACGTTCGTACGTCCGTACGTTCGCGACGTTTTTTTCGTCGTCCATAGCTCAAGAACCAGAAGAGATATCGACTTCAAATAAATTTTGTTATACAGATAATAAGGCAGAAAGATGCAGAAAGGGCTCTCAAGAAAATTGCGTGGGTGGTTTTTTACCATAGCAGTTTAAAAAAAAGGTGAAAATTTTGGTTAACCCTAAATATCTCATGAACCAATGACGCTAGAGACTTGAATTAAATTTTATATTATATATTGTAACGTGATACAAAACAATTATATTTTTGGAAAAAAATTCAATTAACGGTTTTTTTTATAAATCAAAAAAACTGAAAAAAAATGGTTGCCTGTAAAGTCGGTTTTACGGGCGAAGATTTTACGTGACAACGTTAAAATTCTTGCTCAACACAGTTTAAATCAAGTTTTCTTATATCTGCCACTTTTTCTTAATATTTGTAATTTTAAAGAATCAATTCGAAAATCAAAACATTTATTCAGATCGAAGGTTCAAATTTTTGCTAAATAAATTTGAAATTAATAAAAATTTGTAAAATAATAATTAATTAATTAATTAATTTTAAACTAATAATTTACTTAACACTATCAACATTTATCAATAGTATGACATAACCTATAAACTCAGTTTCTCAACTTTTGTGTCAATCTAACAATTAATCAATCAATCATAGTTTACGATAATGAAATATCAGTGTACAATTATTTACCTTTATTGTTGTAGTTGTTGTAAATGACGAATCTAAGCACTCCACATTTTCACTACAGACACAGCTGACGATACTTTAACCACACGTGTGAACTTGTATTATGACGCTTTCTTGTTTTTCCAACGCCAAGAACGTTCGAGAAAGACAAAGACAGAGACAGAAGCATGCGCCGATTCAATGCGCCTAATTCTCTAGTACTGCGCGCGCGGCAGACCGATCATAGTTGAGTGGGAGAGAGACGCAAGGCATTCGGCGGGCCTCTCTCTCGTTCGGTGACTCATCGTTACGTTACCGGGCGTTACACTTTTTCATAAGTGACTCCCTAACAACCTAATTTAAGACGTTGTCACGTCAAAAAATTAATAAAAGTTGGTAAAAATTGATTTTCGGCTCAAATAGCTTTTCAAAAATTAAAAATATTGGCTTCAAACTTATTTTATTTCACAGAAAATATTGTTTTTTATATTCAATAATTTTTTTATAAAAATCCAACAGTCCGTTTTTTCATAAAAAAAATAAAATCTACAAAAAATAGAACGCAAATTTGGTAAGAATTGATACATTTAGACAAACTTTTAAGCAAGACAAATCGATAGACGGGATGGGAAGTTATCAGTGTGGGTCGCATCCCAGCCTCTTTTATTTTTTTTAGGTTTTTAATTTTTTGTTTTGGAGATAAAATCTTATTTTAGTCGTAAAATTTTCGAGGCGACACATTTTTTTTTCGGTTTTTTTGATTTATAAAAAAAACCGTTCATTGCATTTTTTCCAAAAATATACTTATTTTCTATCACGTTACAATATATAATATAAAATTTAATTGAAGTCTCTAGCGTCATTGGTTCATGAGATATTTAGGGTTAACCAAAATGTTCACCTTTTTTAAACTGCTATTGTAAAAAAACCACCCACGCAATTTTCTTGAGAGCCCTTTCTGCATCTTTTTGCCTTATCATCTGTATAACAAAATTTATTTGAAGTCGATATCTCTTCTGGTTCTTGAGTTATGGACGACGAAAAAAACGTCGCAGACGTACGGACGTACGTACACACGCACGCACAGAAATCTTTCTTAAAATCTTTTATTTCGAGAAATGTCAAAATTTTATATTTGACAAATCGGATCCATTACAATAACTTGCTATGGGAAGTTAATAAATTAAGACTTTTTAGCAAACTCTTTACAAATACAGCTTAGTTAAAAAATTGCCAACACTTTGCTCAAAGAAGTTTCTGCACCTTTGGATTTTTCCTAAAATATTTCAAAAATCTTTCAGTTTACGAAAGACAATTTACGATTTCTGAAACGAGAAAAACAAATTTTCTTAAATTTTGTCTGCAAAAGTTCAGCGTGTATCCAACATCATAAGCCTTAGATAAAAAAAAAACTCAAATTAAGAACAACCACGACAAAATAACAATTTCGGAGCAAATTATTTATTAAAAATTATTTTTCTATTTCATTTAGAAATTTGATTTTAATTTAAGCAACATGAATAGCAAAAGCAGCGATAAAATAGTTTTCAATAATTTTGAACTCAAAAATATTTAAAAAGCTACGTAAATCGTAGATGCCAAACAAATTTATTTATTTAAGTATTTCAGACTTTGTCGACTTGTGTCAACCTTATTTAAGTTGAAAACTTTTAAAATTACAAAACTGATTGAGCAGTAATTTTCTCAGAACGACATTTGTATTCCACATCATAATTTAACTTGATTTTTCTGCGACGCGACGTTCAAAAACTCCCCCAAAAAAATTTATAAGTTTACATAATTTAAAACAGATGGTCATCCTACTAGTATTTGTACGGATTTTAGCAGGAAGTAACCATATTTTTATGTTAAATGAAATAACGGTCAAATTAATTGCACACTGCACAAAGCTTCATCACTGACTATAATCAAAGGCAGTGTCTTCAATACCTAAATGCTTTTTTCTCTATTGACATGCGACTTTATGGCTTCATATTTTTCCCTCTTGTTGGTAAACTACTATAATTTATTTATTTCATGGAATGTAGCTCGTTGATTAATATTTTGAATACATTCTAATGTTAATTGTTGCATAATCAAAAATCAAAACTAATCTTTTAATGAGTTGGCACATTCAAAGTTCACATTGCTTATTAACGTTGCAATTGTGGGTCGTCCTGTGTCCCAAAAACAACAGGATTGTTGCATTTTCAACAAAACCAAAAACACCTATTACTTTTTAAAGGTACATATGTGTTATCGTCGTTGCCTAAACCAAGCATCATACTTACATGTGCATAACATAAGAAGATGCAAAATGAGCTTTGAGCCATTAGAAGTTTCGGTTCCGTAATTAAAATTTGAATTGTTAATTTTTGGTGGCATGGCATAGTCAGTGGCAAGGATGTACTGTACATATATAGGATGTGGGTATTTTATGCCATGGAAATGGAAGCACATAACATAATAAACTATATTTATATACAACATATTCACATGGGTACAGTCTGTCAGATATTTGTGCCACTTTTTCTGACTCCTAAGAGAACAGTGAATTAGAATATGCCTTAGCATAACAATGTCGTTAAAAGGCAATTGCCTTCTGCTCAAGTAGAAGATTGTTCTAGGTAAGTCATGGCGAGGAGGATGGAAATGATGGTGATGAAAAGGAAGCTGGGTAATGTGTAGCAAGCTTCTATGGCAGCACCTGGTTAGTTGCATATTTAACTATAAGCAAAAGAGAGGGAATAGATATAGCGCTATAGTCTACCTATAGTACGAATATTATATTTATATATCTTGAAGGATGTTTATCTAAGGCTTAAGACTTGCCAAGGTGCTAAGACCCCATACATTATATATGTTTTTGATGTTTCTGCTACGAGTATAGGTATAAGGGGAGCGAATTTTTAATACCAACCAGATGAAGTTGTTTATATGCAAACGCCTTTTGAGAGTCTTATAATTTTGTCGTTATTTAACATGTTTTTAAGACAAAGCCGTCCTCAATATGCCATCACACTAACTTTACTAAAAATACACTATAAATTTAACTATGTACCCAACTACTAACGCTTAAGCCAAAAGACTTAATCTCTCCTAATATACACATGTGTTTTACAGGACATTTGGGAATAGGTACCTCTTTAGTCTTTTTACAGCTGTGGTTATAATAATTAAGCCATGTTGCAAAAAAACGTGTTTATCCTAATATTGTACTTTTGGCATTAACTTATAATTATAGATAATATAGAGATAATAAGATGTTTTTTTTTACCATATAGCAGTTTAAAAAAAAGGTGAAAATTTTGGTTAAACCTAAATATCTCATGAACCAATGACGCTAGAGACTTGAATTAAATGTTATATTATATACTGTAACGTGATACAAAACAATTATATTTTTGGAAAAAACCCAATTAACGGTTTTTTTATAAATCAAAAAACTGAAAAAAAAATATTTGTCCCCTCGAAAATTTTAAGACTAAAATATGACTTCATCTCCAAAACAATTTTGGGCAACGAAGAATAATGTTTTTGACATCTGATAAAATTTTGGCAAAAATCTAATTGACAGTTTTTTTATAAAAAATAAAAACCTAAAAAAACATTACTTAAAGTTGGTAAAAATTGAATTTCGACTCAAATATCTTTTCAAAAACTTGAGATTAAGACTTTAAACTTATTTGATCTTATAAGAAATAATGTTTTTAACATTCTGAAAAATGTTGAGAGAAATCGAATTGACAGTTTAGTAGTAATTAGTAATTGATCTTTTTTTAATTACAATTCAAAGTAATTGTAATTAAAAAACAACTATTTTAATTACTTTTAATTGTAGAATATACATTTCAAATACTTGTAGTTTTAACTGAAACCTTCAAATTGCGAGTAATTAAATATTAAAGTGGGTTTGTTCAACTTCTTCAGGGAAAGCAGTTTTAAATTACAGTTAAGGTAATTGATTTGTCAGTTCTAATTTATTTTATGTTTTAATTTTTAATAAATATTATTAAATTATATTATTTAAATATAAAACAATGTAACTAAGACTAATTTAAATTAGAAGAAAACTTGATAAAATAAAATAAAATGCATGATTATGAATTCAAAGCAACACATATACAGAACTAAGCCTTTTAGTAAACTATTTTGTCAGAAAATCTAACAGACGAAATGTATATTTAATTATATCTTTGTGTAACAGTTACTGTTTTTTTATCATCATTTTATCATTATACTTTTCTATTATATATATATAATTGCAATTAAATTTATGAAATTAAATTAAAAGTAATCCACTCTTTTAAATTACATTGATTTAGTAAATGAAATTCTTCAATTACATTTAAGAGTAATTGAAAAAGTCAATGGAAATTTCAATTGATTTTTGTTGTAATCTTAGTTTCCCAACTACGCTTTATACAGCAAACGACGCCATATTTCTTGCTGCTCTTTTGACATATCTTTTCAGTAAGGTTTGCCCATTTCATGATGGAAAGATATACGAGCCAACAACGAGTCGAAATTATTAAAATTTACTACCGAAATTCGGAGTCAGTGGCCTCAACGTTAATTTATGATCATCATAACCGTCCCATCAGATCAAGAATTGAGCGTTTAGTGGACAAATTTTGAAGTGAGACAAAGAAGTACCCGTAGTGTCGAGAATATTGCTGCCATTGAGGCTTCAGTTGCAAAAAGCTCAAATATGTCTCTCACACGTCGTTCTCTAAATCTTGACCTACATCCTTACAAGATTAAATTGACGCAAGAACTGAAGTCGCTTGACCACCAGAAGCGTCGTATGTTCGTGAATTGGGCTGAGCAACAACTTCAAAATGATTCGGATTTTCATCGAAAAATCATCTTCAGCGATGAGGCTCATTTCTGGCTGAATGGCTTCGTCAATAAACAAAATATGCGCTATTGTTCAGGCAGCAATCCACACATACTCCATGAGTCATCATTTCATCCCGAAAAAATTACGGTTTGGTGTGGCTTATGGGCCGAGGGCGTCATTGGACCGTACTTCTTGCCTGATGATCAAGACAGGCACAATAATGAGGATCGTTACCGGTCAATGATAACCGAATATTTTTGGCCCCAATTGAATGATTTGGACGGCGGCGGCGCCACAAGCCACACAGCGAATGTCACAATCAATTTATTGGAAACAAAGTTTGGAGAACGTGTTATCTCACGAAATGGTCCAGTCGCTTGGCCGCCTCGGTCGTGCAATTTGACGCCGTTAGACTATTTCCTGTGAGACTACGTCAAGTCTATGGTCTATGCCAACAAGCCAGCGACGATTGATGAACTTCGTACGAATATCGAACGTGAAATTGCAGCAGTATCGGACAATTTATGCTTGAAAACCGTCGAAAATTGGGTTGAACGTCTGGACTTCTGCAAGCGTTCTTTCACAGGAATAACTAATTTCATTGATATCTAAAACCGTTTTTGTTTTATTTGAAAAACTTTTCTGGCGCTCTTATTGAAAAACCCGATATTACCAAATAGTACAAATTTTAAGGTTTTGTTACAATTTAATTTGCATAAAACTATATTTTTTTGGATTGAAAAATCAGTGGGATCCCTTCTTGACTTTGTTAAAAATTATAGACCAAATGTAGATGGGCAGTTTTGTAGGAAAAATTAGAGACCAAATGTAGATATGCAGGAATATTATCACAATAATAGGAAGGTGATTCAAGAATAGAAACATTATTCAAGCTTGCCAGAGGTGTTGACACAGAATATCATTCGAAGAAATCGTTTCGTTGCACTACTTCTCCGAACTTGATACAATCAAACGAAACACTAGCGGATGCAGTGGACTTGACATACACAAAGAATAGTAGGCATACACATAGAAAGATGCTGTTTTGTCATTCACCTACTTTCTATTCACAGTGACTTACGACAGGATATTTCATATATAATAGGAAGGTGAAATTTAAACACAAATTTGTTTTTTGCCTTAAGCCAATTTTTAAAGCACCATTTTAGTGTAAAAAGGAAACATTCCTTTTTGGCTTCCGAAATCCCATTTCTTAACCCGTTAAATCCGTCATTCACTTCTTCTTTACGTGTATTACGAACAAGGCTCGAAATTCAAGTTTTGTTGTTTTCTTTGGGAAGAACCCTGACCTGAACACTAACGAGTCTATCTCAGCCTCAAACCAAAAATCATTAAATAATCCTGTGTTTTAAAATTCTCGGACCACTACCTCGTTGTAGCCAAGGTACGGCTACGGATATCCCGGTCCAAGCCAAAACAAGGAAGTACTGTGAGAAGTTTCGACGTTAGACGGCTACAATCGCAAGAGACTGCCATGTCCTTTTCCGATCGAGTCTCTAGTAACCTCTTAAGGAGTCCTATGCTGCATGCATTAAGCATTGAAAACCAGTGGCAACATTGCCTTGCAGCCATCAGAGATGCCGCCTCTGAAGTTCTAGGTTTCACACGTCCACAACAGCGAAACCCCTGGTTTGACGACGAACGCCGGCAAGCGCACGCAGCGAAGCAAGAGGCATACAAAACGGCCCTACACAGAAGGACCGGAGCTGCTCGCGAGCTCTACGAGCAGAGGAGGAGAGAGGAACACCGGCTTCTTAGATGGCAAAAAAGAGAGCACGAGAAGCGCGCGATCGAGGAGATAGAGGGATGTTACAACAGGAATGAGGTTCGTAAATTTTACCAAAAGGTAAAAAAGAACTCCCAAGGGTACCAGCCACGAACCGAAGCCTGTAAAGACGATCAGGGGAACATCGTAGTAGAACCGCAGTCTATGTTGAGAATATGGAAAGACCACTTCTCCAAATTATATAACGGCTATGACGAAGCGAATCCCGCTGTAAGGGAGATAGAACCACTCAACTTAGGCGACGCAGATCAACAATTCCGCCTACCCGACCTAGACGAAGTGAAGATAGCTATATCTAAACTGAAGTCAAACAAAGCTGCTGGAGCTGACGACATAGCTGCCGAACTATTTAAAGCAGCAGGCGATGACTTGGTAGGGAGCATGCACCAACTCATCTGCAAAATATGGTCGGAAGAAAGCATGCCCGATGAGTGGAATCTCAGCATAGTTTGTCCGATACATAAAAAAGGAGACCCTTTAAATTGCGCCAACTACAGAGGGATCAGTCTCCTTAACATTGCATATAAGATCCTTTCTGCCGTACTATGTGAACGTCTGAAGCCGTTCGTCAACAACCTGATAGGTCCTTATCAGTGTGGCTTCAGACCAGGAAAGTCCACTATCGACCAAATATTCACATTACGGCAGATCTTGGAAAAAACCCAGGAGCTTCAAATCGATACCCACCATCTCTTTATCGATTTTAAAGCCGCGTATGACAGCATCCATAGGGAAGAGCTCTACAGAGCAATGTCTAGTTTTGGCATCCCTGTCAAACTTATCCGTTTGTGCAGAATGACGATGGAGAATGCACGCTGCTCCATCAAGGTCGGAAAAGATCTCACCGATGCATTTGATGTCAGAAAAGGTTTTAGACAAGGCGATGCACTGTCATGCGACTTCTTCAACATCGTTCTGGAAAGAATTGTGCAAAACTCAACCGTCAACACTAGAGGCACAATCTTCCAAAAGTCCATCCAATTACTCGGATACGCAGATGATATTGACATAATTGGAAGATCAAAGCGTGATGTCAGTGGAGCGTTTTTGAGCATTGCGACGGAAGCGAAGAAGATGGGTTTAGTGGTCAATGAGGGCAAGACCAAGTATATGCTGTCATCAAAAAAGGACATTGAACAACGATGTCTTGGACAAAACGTCACCATGGACAGCTATAACTTCGAGGTAGTTAAGGACTTTGTCTACCTAGGCACCGCTATAAACACAGGCAACAACACCAGCGCTAAAATCAAACGAAGAATAACTCTTGCAAATCGCTGCTTCTTCGGACTTAGAAGGCAATTGAGAAGTAAAGTCCTCTCTCGAGCATCTAAAATCACCATCTATAAGACACTCATCATCCCGGTTCTCATTTATGGCGCTGAGGCCTGGACCCTGTCAAAGAAAGATGAGAACGTCTTAGGATGCTTCGAGAGAAAAATTCTTCGGGTGATTTTTGGTCCCGTACGTATAGATGGAGAATGGAGAAGAAGATATAACGACGAACTGTACGGGCTGTACAGCGACACTGACCTAGTTAGCAGAATAAAAGTCCAACGGCTTAGATGGCTGGGTCATGTAGAGCGAATGGACATCAACGCTCCAGCCCGGAAGGTCTTCGAATCCAATCCCGAGGGACGGCGCAGTAGAGGAAGACCGCGACTCAGGTGGCGCACTCAGGTGGGTGAGGACCTCAACCAACTTGGCGTGCGAAACTGGAGACAGCTAGCTAAGGACCGAGCTGGCTGGAGACGCATGTTGGTTGAGGCCCAGGTCCGCCCCGGACTGTAGCGCCACCTTAAGTAAGTAAGTTTTAAAATTCGATCGCTCGAAGAAATAATAAAAGCTTAGAGTTTTTGGAAATGGAGATGGAAGACCATCAAGACTATTAAGTACCGCGGATAATCATATAAAATTACTTCTATTATAAAGATCAATACTAAAATAACTGGTGAAATCTATATAGGGATGATTTACCTTCACCTTGGGTATTTCAACAAGTTAACAACCCGAAGGAGTGCTCTTGGACCAGCAATTCCTTTTTGAGATATGGAGTGGCCTGTTCAAGATCCTGATTAAAGCCCCATAGAAAATGTATGTGGTATTTCAAATAGGGTAGCTTCTCGATAGTGAGCTTCTAGATAGACTATAATGTCCACTTATGAAAACTGAACAAAATACTTTACAATACTACACATTTGAATTATGAAAAGGATGGAATTTAATTACTTGAATAATTTAGTTAAAATTTTTCGAATCAATATATGAAGGTACTTAATTCTTAACGACTTCAATTTCAGTGGCCTAATTATGTAACCCTGACTGTATCTGTTTGTACCTATATGTGGATTTGAGTATTTTGCGAAAATAATATTAAGGATAAACTTTTTAATGGAATTTACGTCACTCGTCGAGTCCTTTATGACAGATATCATTTATATCTCTTTATATATGTTTGTATGTGTACCTATGTTGAAAATGCTCTTTGTAATAGTCCTAGAATAAAGTTTGAACTTATATATGTATGATACAAGAAGATTAAATTATAGGTATAGAGGTGTAAGAGGAACCTACAACCATCACCTATACCTGCAATAGTCGTCTTGGCAGGAAGAGAAACTTTTAATTATTGTGCAACGAATTTTTCACCTCGCATATCCTCCTGAGATAATCTCTTATACTAAGTTGATAGAGAAAAAGATAGATGAAGATGGAGAGGTTCTATAATAGTTTTTACATTAAGTAGAACTTGGTGGAATTCTATAGCAACTTTTTAACATTGCTCAAAGCCAAGAGTAATAAGATATTATAAAATACTACGAAAAAGAATAGTAATGTTTTAAAGTATTAAAAATGTTGAAATTATCAATGTATACGAGTATCAGTGAAAAATGATAAATAATTAGAAGATTAATTTGTTTTATTTTTCTCATTTATTAATTTTGTTTCCATAATGCTGGATATCGATGGATTGAAGAAAAAGGAGGTTGAGTTGTGAACCACATCAATAACTTACTATTAAAAACCTTCAATATGAATCATTATACTTTGAAAAGTATGCAAAATTATAAATTGAAATATTCAAGACATTACCCCAATTTATTGTATTTTTATAGTTTTTAAATTTCAATTGCTAAAACAAATTACTAGATGTCTGAGCCGTTATTTTCTGTTGTATACAAGTTTTTTCAAGGTTTTCAATTTCGTTTGGCCTATAAGAAATTACAGCGACGTACAAAACAATAGGGCCTCTATTTGTGTGTTAAAATTTCTTTAAACAATTCAATTATTTAGGGCCAGTTATAGCGAGATTTAAAATCGAGTAAAAAACTCCAATTTATTTATGTAACCCAGAACTATTTTTTTAGTTCATTTTTAATTTTTCAATGATTAAATCGTTTTCAATGAATAGCTGATTGTTGATTTCACATTTCGAAATATAATAGTTCCACTGTAAGGATTCCATTTTCTGCCGGTTTTCCATTCAATGATGAACTCTTACCTTAAATGCCAGATTTCAGTCAGGAAATTTGTGTCCAATGACAGAAATTTTCCATGATAGCTATTACCAACCTGTCAAAAAAATTCAAATGATTGGTTTAAATGATGAAAACGTATGATAGCTTTAACTGGCCCCTAAAACCATCTATTAATAATTTACATTTTACTGTCCCCTGAACCGTTAATTACAATTAAAGTAATCAAGAAAAAAACAATGGTAATTTCGGGCATTATGGCGTAGTGGGCATTATGGCGCACCTTGTCACCAACAGACTTCCGATTCCCACATCCAAATTAAAATAATAAGAAACCTTCAGTCTGCTTTGAAAGGGTAACCTGTCAAGTTCTCGAGTGGATAACTTTCTTAGTGCGTTTTAACGGTTTTTAACGCTCACTATAATACTGACCATTTTCTGATTTTGTGCTACGCAGTAAGTATTCCGCCTATTTGTTTGTTGTAAGTAGTGAAGTGATGAGAATCATTCTGGTTTTTGTTTGTTGTTAGTGAGAAATAACAGTAAAAGTAAACAGTAAATATTGCGCAGTAATTTGTCACGGTAAAAATTCACCGCGACAAAAGTCATTCTTTCATTTATCCCATTCCTTGTTCCTTCCTTGCCATTTCTTCTTTTTTCTACAGGTGTTTCCGTCAATGTACTGAGAGAGAGAAGGGCAGCCATGGTCCATTAGCCATTGGTTCACTCTCTCAGTATTTTGACGAAACAAGAATCATCGATATTAATACTGAACATGGATAACGGACTGTGACGGACAGACGGGCGGTCTGATCCAGCAGAGAGAGCGTGGATGGAACGCTATTCGCTTATCCCTCACCCCCCAAAATCTAACACAAGCCCACCGACGTAGTCTATTTTTTTTAATCGCGTATAAAAACATAACTGCTAACTTTTCCTTCGAAATTCTATACATTTTACTTATTCAAGGTTCCTTCCATCATTTTCGATTTCTTCTCGATTTTTTTTTGTTAGATTATTGTATCCTAGATTCGGAGGGGACTAATGTATTCAGTAATTCGAAGTAGAATTCTTGAATACTGGTATTTAACTTTCTGTTTGGCTTTCTCGAAATAAATAGTGGGAAAATGGCTGAACACACTCATTGAGTTTGCCGCCCTGGAAGTGACACCAGCGGTCGGCGAATTCAGCAATGACTGTGCATAAGCCGGGAAGTTATGTGTGAGTAGGTAGGACGGCTGGATTTCAATAGCGTCGGCTCATTTCAGCAAATAAGCTGTATGATGCTGAATTATGACGTGATCGAAGTCCGCGCGTTCCGATTGGCCGAAAACATTGGGGGATGAGTAAAGAAGAGGTTTGGACAGACATCGAACACCCTGGAAGAATGACTTCTTTACTGACTACAAGAGGCGAATATCAGATTTTGGAAGAAAGAAAACTAATTAGAGAGAAAGTGTCAAAATTTAAGAATTCTATTTCGAGTGATAATAGTGAAAAAAAAAAATCAAGAAATTTTGCAAGGGAAAGGAGAAAAAAATCGAGGAGAAATAACTAGGAAGTGTGGATGAAGGAAGAAGAGGTGGAAAAACAAAAGGGAAAAGAAATCAAAGAGGGTATAGTTGGCAGGAGATAACAAAAAAAAGTTAAGTATAGTGGTTTTTCTTATTTTATATTTAAATCGTTTTGTTGTATTGTTCAAAATTTTGAAAAAGATCAGGAATCGGTTGGCTTGTGTTTCGTTAAAATTTTCTCAAAATTGCGAGACGCGCGACCCGTTAAACTTTTCTTTTGTCCGTTCGGGACAAAGCAATAGCGGTCCATTTTACTTTGTCTCAAAATTCCATTGTTCTATTCTTTTGTTCTCGAAAAGATCTTGGGTTTTACTCCTATTTTAAAAGGTTTCCCAAGCAAACCAGTTTCAAACCAATAAAAGAATTAAAATCCCATTTCGGGAATATAACTTTATTCTTATTATTTAAAAGTGTTTTCACCGTCGGTTCCGCTCCGAAGGTTTGCAATTTCCTTTAATTTTTCAAAAAAAATTGCTGGCGCCCTTTTTACTTTTCAGGTCTTACACCCCTGTGATAATTAAAAATCATTTCGATTAATTTAATTGATCGATAAAAATAATTTATTCGAACTATCAAATTAATTGGTGTAACCCACCCCTTTGATCTAGCCGTGGTGGTAGCATTGGAAGTGCTACCTGTTGCACTTCGAATTCGAACGCACCTTATCGTCGTTTCCTTTGTTTTGACATTCGTCTGATAAACAATTATTCATAATTCGGATATTATCTCGTGTGCCGGTCGTGTTTCGGTCTCGTCGTTTGATTTTGTTTAAATTAATAATTGAATAAGTAATAATATTATAATTGTTCGGTTCGTCGCGGAAAAGTGCAACAAGCTATAAGGCGCACCCTCACCATAATGCCCTTATGAAAATTTCATGTAAGGCTTAACCATATTGCCCCTAATAGGCAATTGCTCAGTTTCATTGCCTATAATATGTATAAATATTATTATATTTTTTATCGTATTTCCTTAGAAATGCCGACATACCGTAACGCGAACAAAGGACTTCCATGGAATCAGAATGAACTACCTACGGCCTTGAACGACGTAAAACAAAATACATTATCCATTAATGCGGCTGCAAAGTTACATAAGATTCCAGCAACTACTCTTAGAAGAAGGCTCAAGAGCGAAAGTGACAAAAAGCCGAGCTTAGGTGCTCCGACAAACCTGGGAGTACAAAATGAGCAGAAAATTGTGGATCATATTAAAATGCTGCAAATGCATGGATTCGCTCCAAACCGAAAAGAGTTGCGTCGTATGGCCTTTGAACTTGCTGAAAAATACAAGGTAAGTCACAATTTTAATAGAGCTACAAAATTGGCTGGAGTTGGATGGCTTCAGCTTTTTTTACATCGCCATCCGGAACTCTCTGTGCGTAAGTCTGAAGGCGTATCAATTTCACGTGCAAATGGTATGGGAAAGGAAGAAGTTTCCAAGTATTTCAAATTGTTGGAGGAGACATTATTATGTAATGAAATAGTTGACAAACCTGGCAACCTTTTTAACATGGATGAAACTGGCTGCAAGTTAAACAACAGATCGGAGTATGTAATTGCACAAAAGTGTTCAAGAAATGTTGCATCAGTAACTTCAGCTGAAAGGGGAGAAACTATTACTGTAATTGCATGTTGCAACGCAGAGGGAAGTTTCCTTCCACCAGCATGTGTTTTCAAGGGAATAAGGAAGAAATTGGAATGAGAAGATGGGATGCCTCCAGGGTCAGTTGTTTATATGGGTGAAAAATCTACCTATATAAACAAAAACATTTTCTTTACTTGGTTAAAGGAACATTTTATTCCAAGAAAGCCCATTAGTAAAGTTTTGCTATTACATTGAAATGCTTGAATATGCCGCTCTAAACGATGTCATTCTCTTTTGTCTACCACCTCATACAACACAATTTCTCCAACCTCTGGACAGAGCCTTTTTTAAACCATTCAAATCATTCTTCTTTGAAGCTTGCAATACCTTTGTCAGAACAAATCCTGAGAAAAAAATAAATAGATTGCAGTTCGGCAAGCTTTTGCCAAGTGCTTAGGGAAAAGCAGCTACATCAAAAAATGGCATTTCCGGGTTTAGTTCGACAGGTATATTCCCATTTAATCCAGAAATAATACCCGAATACGCTTACATTAATCACCATTGTAAGGACCAACCAGCCGTTCCCATTATAGCTCCAGTTAATTCACCTACATTACAAGATAGTACGGCTGCAAGCACAAGTCAGGAAGCGCAAGTTGCTAGTGATATTACACCTGGAAAGATGTTGCAAATTATTTCTCCGGTTCCGTCTCGTTCAAAACCTGTTTTCAGCTTAAGAAAGCAAAAAGCAAGGGTCTTAACTTCAGAACAAAGCTTATTAAGTACCAAAAAGCCAAAAATTAAAAAAGATGTAGGAACGAAACCGAAAAAAAATAAAAAACAGGAACTTAATTCTTCAACATCTGACGAGGAAAATATCACGATTCAATTCCAAGACGAGTCAAGCGGACCCGAAGATTTCGGTGAAAATACCTGTGCCCGTTGTGGTGAGGATTACAACGCCACAAAGAAAAGAGATGAGTGGATGCAGTGCATCATGTGTGGCCAGTGGTCCCACGATTCCTGCACGCAGTTCAAGAATACATGTGACAACTGTGGCAAATTAAACCTTAAATAATCAATAACGCCATATTGCCCCATAGGCCAAACCATATTGCCCTATACAAAGGACATTATGGTTTTAAGAAGACATTTTTTATTTCATTTTTCGTTTTTTTTTAAAATTGAATTACATAGTTTTAGTTTAGTTATTTTTGTAGTCTTATTTCTTTATTGAATAAAATGTTTTGTTTTTGTTTCGAAAAATTGTTCATGTGAAAATTATTTAAAAAATTCCTTAGGTATGCCTGCCATATTGCCCGAAGTTACCCTATTTAAACAAAATAAAATATTACAAATAAATTGTTAGAAAACAGCGCACAAAACAATAGGACCACTTTAATAAATTTTGAAAATGTATTACATAATGGAAACTTAAAGTTTAATACTGTAGCCTATGTATTGTAAAATATTAAGTATTTTACAAATATTGACTTGCACGGTTATTACCAAAAGCTTGACCTACTAGCAGACCGATTTCTTTAAATATTTTTTTTTTAATATAAACAACGTCTGATAGCCAAGCTGATCTATTACCGTGACCTGCTAAGTCTTAGGTTCTCATGCTGAGAGGTCAATACTTGTCGCGTGGCTGTCTATGAAGAAGACGTGTTTCTGTTTTGATTTGAGTCCGGGTTGAGCTCTTTCAAACGATAACAAAATATCAATCACATTCCCCACTCACTCTTTTTTTAAATTAGCACACGCTCAAAGGGTTTCTTTTACCTTTAATATGTCAAAGACACAGTGTGAGCATTAAAAAAAGAGTAAGGGGTTAAAAAGGAGGTGTCGATGAGCATTGATTTTAAATTCTTGAACATTACATCGGCAGACACAGTGTGAGCATTAAAAAAAAGAGTAAGGGGTTAAAAAGAAGGTGTCGATGAGCATTGATTTTGAATTCTTGAACATTACATCGGCAGGGAAAGAAAGAGCGTGGCAAAGCATTCCACATTCCTGCAGTACGGTTAAAAAATGAATCTCTTTACTTCAATGTACGACCGAAGTTGGGCTCAATGGTAAACTGATGCTCATTTCTAGAAGCGTATTCCAAAAGGACGCATTTTCAATAAGAGCAAGCCAAACTTCATCAAATGCCTTTTAAATATCGAGAGCATAAGTCTTACTTTCTCCAAACGATGTAAAAAAATTGAACTATTGCTAGAAGCTTTCGTTCCCCAAGATATTTGTAAAGCTAATAGTTAATCAACGTTTCCATGACCTTGGAAAGAAGAGACGTTTGTGCTATCGGTTGATTATTTGAGGGAGAAGAAGATTCGCCTTATGTTTGGAATTTGCTTAACAAATGCTGTTTTGCAACTACTCGAAACGAGCTCAGAAGAATAGGATAAATGAAAAAGCCTACGCACCGGATTAGTGGATGTATATGTCGAGATCTTAGGAATCTCGACACAGTAAGAGCACTGGAAAAGCCATGTCACTATCAGCTAAGGATGGACTGCAAACAAAGTTAGCTTTCTCATTAGAGTTCACTAAAGCAGTGTCATTGGCAACAATTGTAGGAACCAAGGAAGAGGAGGAATTTCTAATGCTTTATACGAATGATCGAAAGTTCTTGCTGTATTTGGGACATTGCAGTAATTTTTTCCATCATTTTTGGTCATGCAAAAATTTGGTCCTTCGAATATAGGCGTTATAGGTCTTCCTGGTTTGCTTCAGCCTTTTTTGGTATTCCACAGTTAGGTTGGCTCTAAAACACCTCTGAATGGATCCATGATTTAGCCTTGGGTATGATACTTTTAGCACCATTTGAAATAAAGGTTTTCATTAATTGAATTGTTTTAATTTTTTCCCATTTTTAGTTTGATTTCACCCAAGTTTTATTTTCTACATCCCATTGTATGTAATGTTCACCCAAAAATTGCACACAAAATTACTAACTTTATTCTCTGATTAAGCTTGCTTTCCAGAATTTATTATTTAAGAGCCATAAATGATCATCAGTCAAAATATTCTAAAAAGAGTTGACTATTTGATATATTTAAATTTAAAGAAAAAAATCGCCGAAATAATTGCTAAAAACATTACTGGGTGCTTAAAGGGCTTGGTAGTAAATGAAAAAAACAACACTTGTCCAGCCCGCATCACCAAAAAAGGCGAATCCTCCTCCTCCTCTTATTATCGACCGATTACACTTTCGTTACTTCTCTCCAAGGCCGTGGACACACTGATTAATTATGAGCTCAAGATGTATCTCAAAGATCGGAAGCTTCTTAATGACCGACAATACGGCTTTCGCGGCAATAGATCCACTGGTGACCTCATGGTTCATCTCACCGAACAGTAAAGTAAATTATTACATCGTTTTAGAGAAAGAAAGATTATTTCACTGGATATTTCAAAAGCATTTGGCATCAGGCACTCTTATCGAAAATGAATTCTTTCGGTTTTCATGAGTCCCTCCTTCATTAGATTAGTAATTACTAATTACCTTTCGGATCCTTCAATACAAGTACTATTGCATGGGTTCAAGTCTGAAAACCACATAATAAATGCTGGTGTGCCCCAGGGCTCTATTTTATCTCCAACTCTTTTTCGTATTTTTATTAATGATCTCCTATTTGCAACCACTAATCCAATACATTGTTTCACTTAAGAGATATGTCTTTTCATATTCGTTTTTAGAATTACATCCCTCTTCTTCGGATGTGGAACTGCAACGAAATATGATAAGCCTATTAAATTCCGACCTAAACAGCATTATTCAGTAGGAAATAAAAAACAGTGTAGAATTTAATGCTTCTAAGACCCTCGGTATATGTGTCAACAACCACCTTTTGTGGAACGATCGCATATGTGATGTCACCAAAGATGCTGCAAGATATTTGGGTTTTCTAAGGTGATGCAAGAAGTTTTTCTCCCCTCTGATGTTATCTCCAAGACTTATATACGTCCAAAGCAACTTACTTCAGCCTCTTGAACAGAATTCAACGTAGAGCATTTAGATTAATTGGTAATAATACCATCATTTACATCACTCGAAAATAGTCGAAAAGTTTCTTGTCTTACCCTTTTTTTAATGTTATTTTACCGATTTATGCTCTATATAAATAGCCTGTTGCATTCATTGGCTTAAACAATTCAACCGTAATACTCGCGCTTCTAGGAATCCTCATCAGTATACCCTCGAACCCAACTTCAGTCGTATTGTCAAGTACAGAGAATCGTTCTTTAGCCGTACTACGCGAATGCCTTACCACACTCTGTCTTTTCCAGCCATTGCAATATTAAACAATTAAAAACCAATTTGGCCTGTCTACATTAAATCCCTATTTTTAACTTCCCATAGGAAGTTATTGTAATGGGTCCGATTTGTCAAATTGAAAATTTTGACATTTCTCGACGTTTCAAGGTCCCTAGAGTCGAAATAAAAGATTTTTAGAAAGATGTCTGTGCGTGCGTGTGTACGTACGTCCGTACGTCCGTACGTTCGCTACGTTTTTTTCGTCGTCCATAGCTCAAGAACCAGAAGAGATATCGACTTCAAATAAATTTTCTTATACAGATAATAAGGCAGAAAGATGCGGAAAGGGCTCTCAAAAAAATTGCATGGGTGGTTTTTTAACCAAAGCAGTTTAAAAAAAAAGGTGAAAATTTTGGTTAACCCTAAATATCTCATGAACCAATGACGCTAGAGACTTGAATTAAATTTTATGTTATTGTATTTTTGGAAAAAAATTCAATCAACGGTTTTTTTTATAAATCAAAAAAACTGAAAAAAAATTTGTCACTTCGAAAATTTTACGACTAAAATATGATTTCATCTCCAAAACAATTTTGTGCAACGAAGAATAATGTTTTTCACATCTGATAAAATTTTGAGAAAAATCGAATTGACAGTTTTTTTACAAAAAATAATAACCTAAAAAAAATAAAAAAAAAAGTTGGTAAAAATTGAGTTTTGACTCAAATATCTTTTCAAGACTTTGAGATATTGGCTTTAAACTACTTTTATCTTTCAAAAAATATTGTTTTCAACATTCAGTAAAATTTTGAAAAAAATAGAATTGACATTTTTGTTACAAAAAATTAAAAACCGAAAAAAAAATTTAAAAAAAGTTGTTAAAAATTTATTTTCGACTTAAATATCTTTTCAAAAATTTGAGATTATGGCTTCTAACTAATTTCAACTTATAAGAAATATTGTTTTCAACATTAGGAAAAATTTTGAGAAAAATCGAATTGACAGTTTTTTTACAAAAAATAAAAACCTAAACAAAAAAATTAATAAAAGTTGGTAAAAATTGATTTTCGGCTCAAATAGCTTTTCAAAAATTAAAAGTATTGGCTTCAAACTTATTTTATTTCACAGAAAATATTGTTTTTTATATTCAATAATTTTTTTATAAAAATCCAACAGTCCGTTTTTTCATAAAAAAAATAAAATCTACAAAAAATAGAACGCAAATTGGGTAAGAATTGATACATTTAGACAAACTTTTAAGCAAGACAAATCGATAGACGGGATGGGAAGTTATCAGTGTGGGTCGCATCCCAGCCTCTTTTTGCATTTGTTTCCAGACACATAATCGTCTTGCAGCGTACTACCTATTTTCCATCCCAAATCGCGCTGCTGGCACTTAAAAAGTTTTATTTTTGAATGCATATAGATATTAACATATGGAAAGTCTGTGTTTCTCGAAGCCATTGAGGATAACATAATTTTTATTCCTAACGTCAATTTATATGAACTAATTTTTTTATGACCCAGTAGTCGGTACATTGCATTTGACTATTCTGACATAACTCGTTCTACTCTTCCTACCATATTTCTCATCAGAATTATATAAATAAGCAAACGGAAAAAGAAATACCTCCCAATGGAGTCATTGCATGTCATCATCATTTTAATGAAAATAGCTTCCTCATTCAAAATGGTTTCATATTTCATCTCTCAAATTTATTCGTTGCCGTTTTGAAAGGATGCATCAATCATCACCGTAATTTATTACCAATTCCTTGAGCAGATTTTTAAAATGACAAAACACACTCGCTCTTCTTATGTATGGTTATGATGGCTCCTCTGGATTCCTCCGGATCCTCTGGAGGATTGGTTTGGTTTGGTTTGGATGGTATAAGGTAGGTATACGAGAATAGTGGCAGTGGCATATGCGATATACGATGAAGAAGAGCATCAAGTGTGTGCACAAATGATGCTGTCAAGAGGACTTACCTGAAGTAATTTCTCTTTACAGTTTACATATATAGTGCAGCATGAGCTGAGTACACCGTATGTCAGAAAAGATGAACGTCATCCTTTAACCATGCAACATTACCATCTATATATACATATATACCGCATAAGAAACAAAAAGTGTACTACTATAGATGCTATAAAATTTGTTTCTAAAAATATTGTAGGTATATGTACATATATGTATCTATGAAGGTTTACCTAACTTTTTACATACATATACATAAAGAAGAAACAATGGATTTAAGGTGAGGTGCTGGCTTATGTAACCACAACCTGACATGAAGTAGAAATCCTGGCGCCACCATTCAGCCAGCAGCGTGCTTTTGTGTCGGTCTCGGTCGTTGTTATAATCTCCTTTCCCCTCCCCACCGACACCTCTTCTATAACCATTTCTTTCTCCAGAATCCCTTTATAAAAATTCCTGACTGGGATGGCATCGTGGTACTGCAAAGAGGATTTACAATGTAAGTCGTGCGAAAATTTCATCGATCTTGTATTCTTGAAATCAAAACATATAAATTACAAAGCAAGTAAAATGACTGCGAGTCTTGGATATGGATATCCATGATGATAATAAATCCTTGCGCTGGCGCTGAAAACTGAAGCTGATACTGGATACTGTTACAGTAAGTGATGTTGTGCCGTGTCAAAACCATGATAGGACTTTATTTGCACGAACGCTCACCTTTGACGGTAAATCATTTGAAATGAAAACTTAATCCCGGCGGGATATTGTATCGTTGTTGAAATTAAATAAATATAAAAATTAAACAAGAAGTTTTACGGCCGTAAGGATACTTTACCAAAAAGACATCTTACCAAAAAAAAAAAGCTAGTGACAAATAATGAAAAAACATGATTAAAAAACTTGAATTATTCTTCATCAACTGATAGATTTAAATCGCCTCCTTAGACTTAATACTAACTTACTTAAGCAAGATGGCCTTATAGAATCCTGTGTGAACAAACGCTCGGTGTCCTTAGCTAGATGTCTCCAGTAGCGCACTGATTATTGGGTGAGGTCGCTTTCAGCGTTACCACTTTACTTCAATTGAAGTAGATCTACTTCTTTTTTTTAAATAAATTTAAGATCTACTTCCTACTTCGCACCATCATCAAAATATTGAAATCTACTTTATTTTTAAGGGCTGTTTCTAACTTTTTTCTCCTTATCAATCTTGTATGTAGTCTCAAAAATTCAAAATCGCTTTTCATTTGCGGTGAGGTTCCGTTGTATCTAAATTATTCTAGTTTAACCCTTTTATCATTTTTACTTGTGACATATAGGGCCTGTATTGCAAGTTTTGCATTCGTAAACAAATTCGAAATCGATATTTTAATCAAACAATGGTAGAGAAGTCGAAAAAATATGTTTCTATTGCTCCAGAAGGGTACCCCCCATAGAACCTTTATTTTGTTTTTAAGTTTTCTCAAAAACTAAACTATTTTTTTTCTGCAAAAGCTCTTATACTGTCTCAATACGAGTAATATTGTATGACCAAAAATGTCATTGTTTGTATTTTTGATTTTAAAAAAAATTATTAATTTTTTTTTGAAATTTGATATCTTGAAAATGGGTCATCAGTTTTTACAAAATTGAAATGCAAGACGTCTAATAATAAGTTCAAAACTCCATACCAAAAATAATTTTAAACTAAAATTCAAAAACGATTTTCAAATAAAAATTATAAAAAAATTAACGTTTTTTTTGAGAAATCAAATGGCATCTAATTTTTTGAAAATAAACTTTTTTTGCAGGTAATTTTTAATCTTAAAATACAGGAAATAGTTTTCAACAGACTTATTTGGATACATGAGCGAGTTCATGCGAACCAGTCGTTCATTATATTTTTTTCTGTTTGTTATTGTTATTTGTGTTCAGTTGTGATCTAGTGTAATTTTGGATTTGATTTTTTGTTTTCAATATGAAAAGATATTTTCAAGTTGTCTAAAAAAAGATAAAAGGTTTGTTGATGCATTGAAATTGTATTATGATTACAATAACTATTTCTTGTAGAACTCGTCCTTTGCAAACAAAACATCCTAAAGTCATTTTATTTGACCACCACGAGCCCAATCTTTGCGTTTTCGATGCCAACAACCAAGAATTAATTTGAGAAATGTTGCATTAACATAATAAATTATATGATATGAAAGCTTAAATAATTCGTTTTTTTTTTTTAATTTTTTTCATTGAAATAATGTAATTTAAAAATATGTAAAATAATATGAAAAAGTTTAAATTTAATAAAAATAAAAATATATCTTCCATTTTTCTATATCTACTTCGCTTTTTTCCTAAAATCTACTTCCACTTTTTTTTGAAAAGTGGTAACGCTACTCGCTTTCCATTTGGTCTTGTCTTGTATTGGTGAGTCTGAGTAATCTGGCGTATACATTACGAAAAGTGCAATTGGGTGAAATTTCGAGGGGGATATGTAGGCTAAGTGAAGATGGAAAGAGAGTCAGTTTCATTTCGTGTGTTACTGTGGCAGTAAGAGAGAGTAGTTAGAGCTCACGTTTTCTTTATATCTTCCTCACATAGCCAGTGCAAGGAATATTTTATGTCTCCTACGGTATAGTTCGTTTACCTTGTAAACTTTAATCAAGATTAATTAGAATTACAAATTCATAATTACCGAAATGAGCCTATTACAAGGCATGGAAAACAGTCGATGCATTTTTGCCCAGATATACAGTGTTGGCCAAAACATTAGCAAGTAAAATACCTCCATCTTTATGTCATTCAAAAATTAATAATTTAAGTAAATCACGTTAATTTTTTTCTAAAATTCTTTTAAATAGAGAAAATAGTTTTTAGAACGGTTCATTAAATATGACATACATAAGTAAATTAAGTTAACCCAATTTTATGCTGATCAAAACAAAAGCAACTTTTTATTATATCTCTCTTTTTCTTATTAATAGAGAAAAGTAAGTCCGCTAACTACAAAATCCATCGCTCATATTAAAGGTGTTGGCAAACGAGTGCAGTTGAAACTATTTATTAGGTGGTATTCAGTTCACGGGTAAGCTAATCAGTGTCCTTAGCTAACTTTTGTAAAATGGACGGAAACAAATACTCTAACGAAATAAAAAAAAAAAAGAAATTATAAAAAATATAAAAGTGGAATGAGTCAAATTAAAATATCAGAAAAATATTCCATTCTAAAATCAGTGATTTGCCCATTAATAAAATTTTACAATTCCAAAAAGTCATTCAAAACGATTCATCGGGGGCCGGGGGGTGGCAGACCGATGACAGGATTCTGCAACAATAAAATCAATTAAAAAAGACCCTTTTATATCATCAAAAGAAATAGGAATCGACCTGAACGTAAGCGCGAGGACAATTCGGAGACGAGCTGTTGATGGTGGACGATAATCTTTCAAAGCTGTAAACAAGCCTTTTATTTCCACCAAAAATAAGCTGGCGAAATTAAAATTTCCTCATGGCCAGAGGAACTGGACCGTTTGAAAATGGAGGAACATACACTTTTCGGACAAGTCCACGGAAAGAATTCTTAGATCAGATCAAGGAAAATAAGCTACAAATCACGAAAAATTAATCCAGTTTTGGACCTTGGCTTCGAAATAAGTAAATTGCTACTTTTTGTTTGCAATTTCATAAAATGAGCAAAATGAAGATATTGACACTCAAAAATCATATATCACTACATTTGAGTAGCAATAATTCGACCGAGGAAATCAAATATTTCAAACAGCGAATTGCAATTTGATATCAATTTGTATCAATTTAATGTTTGTTTTTATCGTGAATTTCAGCAGGAGTTTGTAGATTGAAATTGTTTTCTTGTAGATTATGATTCGTTTTTTAAATACCTACACACACAAGTGGCAAATTTCAACCCTTGTTTTCTTAGACTGCGAAAATATACATTAGTTTGCAAATGACAACTAATGTTTTGCTACTTCTTTTTTTTTTAATTGCAACTTTTGATTAGTAATTTAAAACAGGTTATTCTGCAGTTTGCAAATGACAGTCACAGTTTTGATACTTAGTTATCTTTAAATTGCAACTTTTGAGTCGTAATTTGAAACAGTGTCTGCAGCAATTTGTAGCTTTTAAAGATTAATTTACTTTCCATTTTCAAGCAATCAAACAACAAAAAGAACAATTTTTTGGAAAATCAACAATCTTCATTAGTGATTTACAACATAAACTTATTCTAATAAATATGATTTAAAATCATGAAGCATAAGTGTTCATATATGCGTTTCGCCCCGATGCAATGGTTGGGCTCATCAGAAGATGACCATTACACCTTGTCTTGACGCATACTTTCTGCGAATTATACAGTTGCTACAATTCTTCAAAGAAGACAAACTGTAGCCACTTTCATTTGAGTGCTAACTTGAATATTTATATTGTGATTATATTTTATTGATTTGAGAAATGAGAATGCTTAAATCACCGCATACATTTCGCAAAACAAGATTAATGAGTAGTGAAATTAAATTATTCTCCTAAAGTAGTACATTGCGACTCAAAAGTTGCAATTTACTTTCATTTCAACAAGCTCGAATTATAACTTTTGATAATAATTACCAAATTTTGTATTTTACGAAGATTTGAATGCTGAATTACAACTTTCTCATTCATTTTATAATAAAATCGTCTTGATTTACTAAAAAAAGGGTTTTCGTAAATTGGTTCCGATGGTTTCCGTCGTGACAAAGAGTCACTAAATCCACGTTACACCTAAGCTACTGTAAAACACGGAGGAGGTAACGTAATGGTGTGGGGATGTTTTTCAGGGCATAAACTGGGACTGTTTCACCAAATACCATCTCAATGGATCGTTTTATGTATCCTGACATTTTGCAAAATTTATAATGGCACATCTTTAGGATCAGTTGCCTCTGAAATAGAAATTTCGGCAGGACAACAACCCAAAGCACATGTCCAATACGGTTAAGACGTGGTTTCGAGAAAACCTGATTAACGTGTTACAATGGCTAGCACAGTCGCCAGAACTCAACCCCATAGAAAATCTATGGGAAATTGTAGATCGATGAATTGTAAGGACTAATTGCAAAAATAATAAAGGTCTGTTAGATCAAATTAAATTGGGTTGGGAAAGTATCCCAAACAGCATAATAAGCAAATTAATTGACTGAATGCTCCGAAGTTGTACTGAAGTGATTAAAAACAAGGGCTTTGCAACCAAATATCGTTTTTTTTCAATATGAACGCTGCAAAAGATTTTTTTAATAAAACAAAAATAATTTTGGATATCAATGAAATTCCTTATTCCTGTGAAAGTACATTCGATGCCATTGTGTATGGAACTCGATATCTTTTGCATGGCCACCACGGTTACGCTCACAGAAGTCCAGACGCTGAACCCAATTTTCGACGGTTTTCAGGCATAAATCGGACGATACTGCTGCAATTTTACGTTCGATATTCGTACGAAGTTCATCAATCGTCGCTGGCTTGTTGCATAGACCATAGACTTGACGCAGCGCCACAGGAAATAGTCTAATGGCGTCAAAACGCACGACCGAGGCGGACAAGCGGCTGGACCATTTGTGAGATAACACGTTCTCCAAACTTGGTTTCTAATAAATTGATTGTGACATTCGCTGTGTGGCTTGTGGCGCCCGTCCTGTTGGACCTACATGTCCGCCAAGTCCATATCATCCAAATGGGTTCAAAAATATTCCGTTATTATTGAACGGTAAAATGGTAAAGTACGGCCCAATGACGTCGCCACGGTCCCATAAACCTCACCAAACCGTAATTTTTTCGGGATGAAATGATGACTCATGGAGTACGTGTGGATTGCTGCCTGAACAATAGCGCATATTTTGTTTATTGACGAAGCCATTCAGCCAGAAATGAGCCTCATCGCTGAAGATGATTTTTCGATGAAAATCCGAATCATTTTGAAGTTGTTGCTCAGCCCAATTCACGAACATACGACGCTTCTGGTGGTCAAGCGACTTCAGTTCTTGCGTCAATTTAATCTTGTAAGGATGTAGGTCAAGATTTAGAGAACGACGTGTGAGAGACATATTTGAGCTTTTTGCAACTGAAGCCTCAATGGCAGCAATATTCTCAACACTACGGGCACTTCTTTGTGTCACTTCAAAATTTTTCCACTAAACGCTCAATTGTTGATCTGATGGGACGGTTATGATGATCATAAATTAACGTTGAGGCCACTGACTCCGAATTTCGGTATTAAATTTTAATAATTTCGACACGATGTTGGGTCTTATATCTTTCCATCATAAAATGGAAAACCTAACTGAAGAGGAATGTCAAAAGAGCAGCAAGAAATATGGCGTCGTTTGCTGTCCCTGTCGGTCTACTTTTGTAGCGTCCCTGTTGGAAAGCCCTGTACTAGCAATATTTTATTAAGTCTTAAAAAAATAAATGTATTTTTTAAAAGTTGCCTTTTTTATATAATAAGCACACAACTTGAGGAGGTATTACTACCCTTATTATGCAGAGGCACAGTGTGAGCACTAGGAAGAGGAGAGAGGGTTTAAAAGGAGATGTCGGTGCACATTGGTTTTGAATTCCTGAATATTGCAATGACTAGGGAAGACAGAGTGTGGTAAGGCATTCCACATTCGCGTAGTACGGCTAAAGAACGAATCTCTGTATTTGACAGTATGGCCGAAGTTGGGCTCGAGGGTATACTGATATGAGCATTCCTAGAAGCGCGAGTATTACGGTTGAACTGTTTAAGGGGAGGCTTGCACCTGGCTATTTCACTAGAGCATAAGCCGTTAAAATAACGGTAAAAAAGGGTCAGACAAGAGACCTTACGACGATGTTCAAGCGAAGTAAATGAACTTATGATGATATTATCATCTATCAATTTAAATGCTCTACGTTCAATACTATCCAAGAGGCTTAAGTAAGCCTTTGTTTTGATCAGCCTAATATTGAACTATTTGTACTTATTTAGCTGTATTTAATGAACTATTACAAAAACAATTTTATTTTATTTTCCATTAGAAACTGAAAATATTTATTTAAATTTTAAAAACTAAAATATACAATAATTGAATCTTAAATTAGTTTTTAATTATTTAATAATAGAGGCAATTAAAGTTGCTTTTGTTTCGGTCAACACTGTACCTATACATATCTATCTACATATGTATTTTTAACTTTCATTCGAAAACATTTATGGACTTATGTATGTATCTTATTTTCATACAATAAGACTATTTTTCGATCTTACAATCTTATCTTTCTTTCCATCAAAATTAATATTGGATATGTTTGTATGTTTATTGAGTAAAAACCAACATGCACAAACTTTCTTTACTTTTAAAGCAATTCAGAAAAATATTCGATTATTTTTTGGATTGTCATAGATTCTTTAAAAAACTTTAACAACTCTTCGTCAAAAGAAAAAGTCTCAATATCGAGTACTCAATTGATTCTTTCACAAAATGGCAAGAACAAAAATAGAAACAAAATATAAAAACATGACAGAAGAGAATGAAACCACACCAGTACCATCACATCATGACGTTTTATAAAACTTTTCACCGTTCTGAAATTATTCAAGTGAGACACAACAACAAAAAATATGAACACGTTTTAACATCGAAAAATACATTTGACTGTCTATACAAAAGAAGCTACACGTCGCGTCGTCGTCGTACCTAAAAGTCTAAGGTTCCTAACCTACTAACAAAAAGTTTACTTGCAAACAATATAAGAAAACTTTCTCGGAAATAACAAGACTCATCCTTAGATTTCTTAGAAATAAGTAGGATATTTTTTATTGTTGTGTCTTTTTTGTTCTTGTATTGCTCTCTCAATTGAGCAGCAAAAGTTTTATAATTAAAATTCAAGATGATTTGAATAAAAGTGAATGAAACACGTGGCAAAATAATAATAATAAATAAACAAAAAGCCAAGGAAAAATTATCATCAAGAGTTTAATGGCAGTTGATTGTTATCGAGAAGAAAAAGAGAGAGGATTTTCACCTGTCACTCTATTTCTGGCAATTTAATATCCTTTAAGAGTTATTTTTGAAGTGGAAGACAGGTAGATGGTGATATTAATTTGATCTATATTTAACATTTGAAATTATGTGTTTATGTGAGACAATAGAAATTAGTAAAGATTATTATGAGTTTTACGGTGTAATGATAATAAATATTCTGTTGCTAATTATTACCATAGTTGATGAACTGACGAGTAATTTACAGGGTGATCAATTCAATTAAGAAAATAAAACATCACAAATTAAAAACTAACCGAGTAAATTAGGTATACTCAGTTAGTTTTTAATTTTGATGTTTTATTTTTTTACTCCCATTAAAATTATTAATATACAAAATAATGGGTTATTTATTTTGCGGTTTCAAAAGTATAGGGCTGAAACTCAACATCTGTCAAACTAATTTGTTAAACCAATGCTTTTTTCATTTCAAAGTCTAACATTTACGAACATGGATCGCTTAACTATCGCACAACGCATACAAATTGTTAAAACCTACCACAGAAAGAGGTTGGGATGCGATTTGTAGTTTTTCGTGTTTTGTTAAGAAAGTTGTCAATTGAATTATTCTAAAAAAAATTTAAAATTGCATCGTATGCAAACAGTTTTTTTTTCAAAATCTTTTTTTGTTAAGGAGATTTTTAGTCGAAAACCAATTTTTACGAATTAAAGTAGCATTTTTTATAAGTTTTTATTTCTTATATAAACAAATACAAATTGGATGAATAAAATTAATTTGAAGTAAATATCTTCTAATGTTCACGAGATATCGAGAACCGAACATCAATTTTTACGAAATTTGTCTACCATTTTTTGTGGATTTTATTTTTTGATGAAAAAACAGACTGTTAGATTTTAATAAAAAAATAACTGAATTTCGAAAATAATATTTTCTGTGAGATAAAATTAGTTTGAAGCCAATATTTTAAATTTTTGAAAAGATATTTAAAGGTGCGTGTCCATTTGAAAGTAAACGTGCTGCGAGTCGCTCTCAAGCTGCTCTCGAGAGCGATCTCGCAAGTGGACATAGTCTGGAGAGTAGTTCGCGGAGAGTTGACTAATTACTCTCGACATTCGATCTTTTTGAAAGTCACTCGCAAGTGGACACATGTGTTTACCACTATCCGAGATAAGCTCTCGGAATACCAACACAGTTCGTATTTTGCGAGTAGCTGTCAAGAGTAAACATGGCAAAGCAGTGGAAACTATGTCTTTTTTTCATATAAATTTGATTTGAAAATACATTTTTACCTTCCCATAGCAGTTTAAAAAAAAGGTGAAAATTTTTGTTAAACCCAAATATCTCATGAACCAATGATGCTAGAGACTTGAATTAAATTTTATAATATATATTGTAACGTAATACAAAACAAGTATATTTTATGAAAAAATCCAATTAACGGTTTTTTTATAAATCAAAAAAAAAACTGAAAAAAAATTTTTCACCTCGAAAATTGTACGAATAAAAAATGATTTTATCTCCAAAACAATTTGATACAACGAAGAATAACGTTTTTAACATATTTTTTTAACAAATTTCGAGAAAAATCGAATTGACAGTTTGTTTTATAAAAAATAAAAACCTAAAAAAAAAAACATTACTCAAAGTTGTTACAAATTGAATTTTGACTCAAATAACTTTGCAAAAATTTGAGGTTATGGCTTCCATTTTATTTTATTTTATAAGAAATATTGTTTTTAACATTCGGTAAAATTTTGAGAAAAATCGAATTGACAATTTTTTAACAAAAAATAGAAACTTAAAAGAAAATTTAACAAAAGTTGGTAAAAATTCATTTCCGACACAAATATCTTTTTAAAAATTTACGATTATGGCTTGCAAATAATTTAAACTTATAAGAAATATTGTTTTCAACATTCAGTTAAATTTTGAGAAAAATCTAATTGACAGTATTTCTTACAAAAAATAAAAACCTAAACAAAAACAATACTAAAACTTGGTAAAAATTTACTTTCGACTCAAATAGCTTTTCAAAAATTAAAAACATTGTCTGCAAACTTTTTTTATTTCACAGAAAATATTGTTTTTGATATTCTGTAGTTTTTTTTAAATAAAAATCCATATTTTCAAAAAAAAAATCTACAAAAAATAGTACGCAAATTTGGTAAAAATTGATGTTCGGTTCTCGATATCTCGTGAACAATAGAAGATATTGACTTTAAATTAGATTCATTCATCCAATTTGTATTTATTTATTGAAATAAATTTTTTTAACAAATGTTACTAAAATTGGTAAACAAATTTTTTCGTCTAAAAATCTCGTTTACAAAAACAGATTTTGAAATCAAATTATTTCATCAAATGCAAAATGTTGTTGGTAATTTTTAAATCTTTTAGAATAATTCAACTAACAATTTTTTTAACAAAACACGAAAACCTGCAGACCTTTTAAGCAAGGCAAATCGACAGACGGGATGGGAAGTTATCAGTGTGGATAAAATACATGTCCAACTGATAATATGCTAGCAGAAGAAATCTATCAAGTGGACACGATTATGAGAGTACTCTCATAATCGTGTCCACTTGATAGATTTCTTCTGCTAGCATATTATCAGTTGGACATGTATTTTATCCACACTGATAACTTCCCATCCCGCCTGTCGATTTGTCTTGCTTAAAATGTCTGTAGGTTTTCGTGTTTTGTTTAAAAATTTGTTAGTTGAATTATTCTAAAAGATTTAAAAATTACCAACAACATTTTGCATTTGATGAAATAATTTGATTTCAAAATCTGTTTTTGTAAACGAGATTTTTAGTCGAAAAAATGTGTTTACCAATTTTAGTAGCATTTGTTAAAAAAATTTATTTCTTAAATAAATAAATACAAATTGGATGAATGAATCTAATTTAAAGTCAATATCTTCTATTGTTCACGAGATATCGAGAACCGAACATCAATTTTTACCAAATTTGCGTACTATTTTTTGTAGATGTTTTTTTTTTTTGAAAATATGGATTTTTATTAAAAAAAAACTTCAGAATATCGAAAACAATATTTTCTGTGAAATAAAAAAAAGTTTGAAGACAATGTTTTTAATTTTTGAAAAGCTATTTGAGTCGAAAGTAAATTTTTAACAAGTTTTAGTATTGTTTTTTTTTTTAGGTTTTTATTTTTTGTAAAAAAAAACTGTCAATTAGATTTTTCTCAAAATTTAACTGATGAAAACAATATTTCATATAAGTTAAAATTATTTGCAAGCCATAATCTCAAATTTTTAAAAAGATATTTGTGTCGGAAATGAATTTTTACCAACTTTTGTTAAATTTTCTTTTAAGTTTCTATTTTTTGTTAAAAAACTGTCAATTCGATTTTTCTCAAAATTTTACCGAATGTTGAAAACAATATTTCTTATAAAATAAAATAAGTTGGAAGCCATAACTTCAAATTTTTGCAAAGTTATTTGAGTCAAAATTCAATTTGTAACAACTTTGAGTAATGTTTTTTTTAGGTTTTTATTTTTTATAAAACAAACTGTCAATTCGATTTTTCTCAAAATTTGTTTAAAAATATGTTAAAAACGTTATTCTTCGTTGCACCAAATTGTTTTGGAGATAAAATCATTTTTAATTCGTACAATTTTCGAGGTGACAAATTTTTTTTTAGTTTTTGTTTTTTGATTTATAAAAAAACCTATAATTCGATTTTTTTCATAAAATATACTTGTTTGGTATAACGTTACAATATACAATATAATATTTAATTCAATTCTCTAGCGTTTTTGGTTCGTGAGATATTTGGGGTTAACCAACATTTTCACCTTTTATTTTAACTGCTATGGTAAAAAAAACACCCCCTCAATTTTCTTGAGATCCCTTTCTGAATCTTTCTGCATTATTATTTGTATATTTATTTGAAGTCGATATCTTTACTAGTTCTTGAGCTATGGACGACGAAAAAAACGTCGCGAACGTACGTACACACGCACGCACAGGCATCTTTCTAAAAATCTTTTATTTCGACTCTAGGGATCTTGAAGGTGCAGGGAATTAACTTCACGGGAACTACCTTCACATGGGAACTAACTTCACCACTAGTGGGAATTAATTTCACTTTTTTTTTGTGAAGTTATCTCCCACTGAAGGCGGGAGATAATTTCATCAGAAAATTGTGTGAAGTAACTTCCCACCTACGATTGAAATATCTGAAAAAATATCAAGCGTTGAATTGGTGACGTGAAATAGTACCAAAGAACTTTTGCATTTGAGCACTAAAATCAAAGAAATTCCCAACAAAAAAAAAAAAGCAAGTATGGCTCACAGTTATGAAAGAATCACAACGCATTCGTGTTCTTTGCATATACCCAAACTCGCACCCACCCCAAATCCTATAGTGATCCCAAGCAGGGGGGTTGCAGGGGGGCAGCATGCCCTCCCTTACATACCTAGCTGTTAGTACGCCGTGGTATCAATTCAAAAAAACTTGTTTTAGGCTCCAATTTCAAAAATTTCAATCGAGCAACAAGTATCTGTCATTTTTCAACTTCAACTTATGTTAACTTCACATGAAAGTGAAATTGATTCCCACAAAAAAGTGAAATTATCTCCCACCTTCAGTGGGAAATAACTTCACCAAAAAAAGGTTAAATTAATTCCCACTAGTGGTGAAGTTAGTTCCCATGTGAAGGTAGTTCCCGTGAAGTTAATTCCCTGCACCATCTTGAAACGTCGAGAAATTACAAAATTTTCAATTTGACTAATCGGACCTATTACAATAACTTCCTATGGGAAGGTCAAAATGTATTTTCAAATCAAATTTATATGAAAAAAAGATATAGTTTCCACTGCTTTGCCATGTTTACTCTCGACAGCTACTCGCAAAATACGAACTGTGTTGGTATTCCGAGAGCTTATCTCGGATAGTGGTAAACACATGTGTCCACTTGCGAGTGATTTTCAAAAAGATCGAATGTCGAGAGTAATTAGTCAACTCTCCGCGAGCTACTCTCCAGACTATGTCCACTTGCGAGATCGCTCTCGAGAGCAGCTTGAGAGCGACTCGCAGCACGTTTACTCTCAAATGGACACGCACCTTTAAGACTAAAGTAAATTTTTACCAAGTTTTTGTATTGTTTTTTTTTTAGGTTTTTATTTTTTGTATGAAAACTGCCAGTTTGATTTTTCTCAAAATTTTACAAAATGTTGAAAACAATATTTCTTAGAAGATAAAATTGTTTTGAAGCCATAATCTCAAATTTTTGAAAAGAGATTTGAGTCGAAAATCAATTTTTACCAATTTTTATTAATGTTTTTTTTTAAGTTTTTTTTTTTTTTTAAGCCTAACGTCGAGAAATATCAACATTTTTAATTTGAAATATCGCACCGATGTAAAATGTATTTAATTTATGTTTTTTTAACTTCCCATAGGAAGTTATTGTAATGGGTCCGATTTGTCAAATTGAAAATTTTGACATTTCTCGAATTTTCACGGTCCCTAGAGTCGAAATAAAAGATTTTAAGAAAGATGTCTGTGCGTGCGTGTGTACGTACGTTCGTACGTCCGTACATCTGTACTTTTAAATAATATTGTTTTTAACGTTCGGTAAAATTTTGAGAAATGTTGGATTGACAGTTTTTTTTACAAAAAATAAAAACCTAAAAAAAACAATACTAAAACTTGGTAAAAATTTACTTTCGACTCAAAAATTAAAAAATATTGGCTTCAAACTTATTTTATTTCACAGAAAATATTGTTTTTGATATTCAGTAATTTTTTTATAAAAATCCAACAGTCCGTTTTTTCATAAAAAAATAAAATCTACAAAAAATAGTACGCAAATTTGGTAAAAAATTGATACATATAGACAAACTTTTAAGCAAGACAAATCGACAGGCGGGATGGGAAGTTATCAGTGTGGGTCGCATCCCAGCCTTTTTTTTACTTTTACTTTTGAAACCGCAAAATGGATAATCCTGTTTTTGCAGTCCAGGTACAAAAGATATTTCCTTGAAAATTACGACTAAGCTGAACTTTATTGCAAAGCTTCGCACTTCCTAAATATTATCCTAAATTTGCATGAGAATAAAAAAAGGTGAAGCGTATACATAATCTTATCCAAATTACTCAAAAACTAAAACTTTATTTGTTTTTAGAAGAAGGTTGTAACTCATATTAATTCTACACAAAACGATTATGAAACTGTTTTTCGTTAAATTGATCTATTTGTACGAAAATGGTTAACAAAAATTGGGATGTAGCAAACATAGTCAACAAATTCAACAAAATGATGTTCATGGACATTCTACCAATCTGTTTGAAACATGACGATGATACACAACACGTTGCACATATTGCAAAGATTGAGAGGGAAATTTGATACCCGATCCTGCAGGCATACTGTAGCAATATGAAGTGTACTTTATTGAATTTCTAAACGGAACCGAGGAAGTGGAGGCTATACTACTTTAAGAAGAAGTCCAAGCATAGAAGAGATCAAAAAGACTGTAAAAATGCTCAAACAAAAACAAAACTCTGGGAGCCGATGGTATATCACCCGAGCTGATTTAACATGGCGAACCAACTTTACATCGAGTATAGGACCATGAAGAAATTCGAGAAGACATGCCCCACACAAAAGAAAATAGATGTCACATCGTGCAGCAACTATAGAGGTATTCCGTTGTTGAGTACCGCCTGTAAGATACTCTCTAAACTATCATCAAACAATATCAATGTAGGTTCATTTCAAGCAAATCAACAACCGATAAATTTCTTACGATGGAAAAATGTCTAGAATTTTATATTACAACTTAAAAACTGTTTACAGACTTTAAGTACGCCTACGATAGCATAGCTAGGGTAAGGGTTGAACTTTATAAAGCCATGAGATATTTCGGCATCTCAAATAAATTGACACGATTTTGTAGATTGACCATGACCAATGGCTTACACAGACAACATCGACATCATCGGAAGAATGGAACAAGCTTTATACGATTTTTTCATCCAGATTGAGCAGACGGCACAAATCTGAGGATGCACATTAGTGACGAAAAAACACGAGAAGAACCGTTGGTCAATCAAGGTAGCAGACCATGAATTTTAAGTACTGCAATTCTTAAAATACCTTGGGCCATAAGTAACAGCCAATAACAACATAGAAGAATAAATACGCTTCGCTGGAAGAGTCTCCTATATCCTGTCTAAGCTTTTCTAAACCCTTCCATAACTTCAGAGCTGCTGCTATACAGGTTCTGCCAGTACTTACATATAGATCCGAGACCTGGGTGCTTATTAAGAATCATTCCGACCTCTAAGGCGCGTTCGAGATTAAAGTCTTACGGAGAATTTTTGTCCTCTTATGTGAAAAGAGACAATCAAAAACTGTAGGTATGTAATCTACCTTAAGCACATATCTTCACAAAAATTACGCCCAGTATACTCTTTTGTACTGGAAACCTTGCTCGCATGAGCGAAGAGGAACCATCCCAGAAAGTCTTGTGTAGCGCATTTTATGGTAGTCAACAGTGTGAAAGACTATGGGTGTATTCATAAGCGTCAGCCTAACTAAGAACTGCGTTATCTGCATTCATAAAGTTAGATTTTCGATCGAACTGCAGTACCTACCGTTCATAAACGTCCGACTGTCGTAAGCGTCGTCGGGCAGATTGTGCAGATGAATTTGTTTGGCCGCAGAGAGAGCGGGAATTATTAAAATAATTTTTACGACAACAAGAAGGACGAAGCGGCGCTGACTCGTAAAGAATGTAAGTAATGGCAGATATTTTGTTAATTTTTTGATAAAAATAATTAAAATTATTGTTTTTAAAGGGATGATGAAAGTACTATAGGTACTGTGTGGACAACTAACCACATAAAACTTTTTATTACAAAGCGAATAAGCATGGAAATGGAATTCAATGCTGGAAAGAAAAATTTGTTTGGCAGCCATTTTTCTCTGACGTTTATGAACTCGGTTTACATAGAAATCGGACTAAGTCAGACCTTTTTGTTTACTGCAGACATTGGGCAGGTCCAAACAACAAAAGGGACTTCATTTGCAGTCATCTTCATTCTTTGAACGTACATTTTGACAAAGGCAACTAGTTAGTTTTTCAAGTGTCATGAATTTCAAATTCAGATCCTTACTCCACAAACCTCTACTGCAAGTTCATAGTACAAAAACTACCAAAATAATTATTGTCTACAAAACACTCCTCATGCAAGCTACAAGTCCATCACGATTTGAATTTTGTATTGTAAAGAAATATTAGTTATTTCTTTTCCAAATTGACTAGGAACCCTTTTACAGAAAGCATTAAATGAAGTTGTGCAGAAAATAAATAAATCATTTAGTAATAAAGTTCAGATTTTATTTGAATGAAAAAACATGATCAATTGTCATTTTGACATTAGTTGTCTTGACTTGATAGTTAGGAAGATTTTTCTTGACTAACTTTCCAGTCAACTTTCCAATAAAGTTGCCTTAATTGGAAGGCAAGTTTTTGGCAGCTGGCCAATCAGATGCTAGAAACTTGCCTTACTTTCAAGTCCCTAATGTCGTCTGAACCTGCCCATTCTGCATTGGAAGTGCGTTCACAAATGCATCGGAAAAGAAATACGATTATACTACCGCAAATTTTCTGCGTTTATGAATACACCCTATGTTTACGTTGAGTTGGAGAGATGGCATAGAACAAGACGACCGAAGCCTTTCGGTGCGCAACTGGATGGCGTCGGCTCGGGATAGGAATGAATGGAGAGACTTGTTGAATGAGGCCAGGACCTGATCCCGATTGTCTAGGTAATGATGATGATAATTTAAACCTATACGTAATTCTTTAAAACTTATTTACATGTCCATCCTGTCTACCTTTTTGTATTTTGATAAGATTTTATTATGTCAAGAAACTTAAATTTTATAGGTAGCTTCAAACAGCAATAGCTTTAAGAAGAATTAGAGTAATGCTTTTAAATGATTTTCAACTAATATTTCACACAAGGATTTTTAATATTAAATAAAGTAAATGTGTATATTTTACACTAGCGGCCCGTCCCGGCTTCGCACGGGTAGACATGAATAGGTACAGATATTTAAGTTATAGGCATGCTAATTAAAATGACCATGAATCACTAAATTGGAAAACATTTTTTTGTCCTATCATCAATACACTTCGCAGCGTATGCGATGAAAGACATTTTATGGCTAATTTTTTTTACACCTTCAGTTGGTTTTAATAGGAATTTCTAAAGATTTCTACAGTAAACTAGTACTTAATATAGCCTATGTTACTCAGTGATAATGTAGCTTTCTAATGAAAAAAGAATTATTAAAATCGGGCCAGTACTTTTTGAGTTTATTCGCTACATACAAAAATACAAATCTTTGCTCTTTATAATATTAGTGTAGATATGTACGCTTTCCTAAAAAGTATCTACATTATGTTCCGTTCCTATAACTACTAATCTCTATTTTCAGAATTCCCACAAATTCAAAACCACGATGAAATCGCCAGGCACTATCATAAAATCCATTCAAAAATACTGTTTCACGTATTGAAATATAATATTATACATATATATATAATGAAAAATAAAACAAATACAGAAAACAGTTTTTATGCTGACTGTTAGTGCTAGTTACACACAAATTATTTTCCATTCACCAACATTCTATACTCGTATGCTTGAACTTTATAAGTAGGTATATCTTCAATGATTCCCTATATACCGGAGCAATGTATAGTTTTCTGGCCAAAAAACCATTTTCACACAATGCTTTCCGCACCTTCCCTTCACTTTCGGAGGATGTTTTGAATGCAAATAAAAAACAACACAACTAAAAACACTGGAAACCTAAAACTGTACATCGGTATCAAAAGAAGCGACGGCATTTGGAATATCGTAGCTATTTTTGGCCAACATTCAGAATGAATGCCAGCGCATCCTTTTTCGGTATGTTTTCAGTGTCAGAAGACCCTTATTGCAGTTTATTACCTCCATGCCAACCCAAAAGGACTCTAACCCCTGTAGATAACTCTCCTTTTTCTATATACGAGTATATGGTGCGGTGCGGTGTGAACGATGATGCTAGAACCAGGAACAATACATTTTTTAGCATACACAACACAAAAACAAAAACGAAAAAAAACAATAACATCAAATCGAAACTTTTTACACCCCCTCCCTACTCACTGCATGAACCCCATTAGCATCACCCTTTTTGCATAAATCTCGGAATTACTGTAGCAAGTTAGTAAACACGAAAGCTGCAGGATATCTAAAAAAGAAACAAAAACAAGCAGAACTTTTTTGTGGCTGCAACATTTGTGGCAGAAGGATAGCAAACTTTGGAAGCAAATTGAAATTCGTTTTTGTGGCAATAGTAAAAGAAGACCAAGAAGAGGAATATCCTTTCTCTTTTTAGGTATTTTTCCTTAAGCATTATGGGCAATGAGCAATACAACCTTTAATAATAATTATTTTTCATCTGAATTTTGTTGTTGTCATAGAAAATACACCCTGACCAGTAGAGAAGATAGACCATATTCCTGAAGAAGAATTTCATTATACTGATAATGCAACTATGTATTGCTGTTGTGAGGAGTCTGAAGTCAGAACAACATAAAAGTTGCTTTCAAGAATTATTGAATTTATAGCAAACCACAGTTAAGCATCTGTCTTGATTCAGACCTCAGGCTTTGTATACCTGATTCCAAAGTAAGAGAAATAAGGTTTGAGAGAACCACCAATGTTGAAGACCTAATTCTAGAACTCCTACAGCCTTTCTACATATTAAAGATTTAAATTTTTTTATTTCCGTTGTATGTTTGAACGTATTATGGAGGGGGGGGTTTAATACGGTTAAAAAGAAAAAAGTTTTACCGATGAACTTGTGTCTAACTTTCAAGTGATTTTCTTGAAGCAAGACTAAATGTTCTTAAATCACTTTTTAGCTAAGAGTATTGGACAACTTTTTATTGTCACTGGGAACGTACTTTGACCCAACTATGATGTCAACAAATTTAGTTAAAATACATTACATTACATTTCACACTACTCTGCACATAAATGTACAGAGTAGAGAACACAGCACCTTGAGCGACTAGACTATGGTAAGGTGATAACAACACAAGACATTAATACAAGACAGAAGGACAGAAGAGAAAGAACAAACAGAAAGAACACATGACAACAGCACGCGGTAGGTTTCGAGACGGTCCTCCATCTTTTTACTAACCACGCTCACTGATGCTTGATTTCGGTGATCAATATGAACCGGTGCTTTATCAGTGACTAGGCCTTTGCCTATTAGTAAAAATAACATTGTTGTTTAATTTCAAGTGTAGAGTTTCTTTTTTCAGCCGCACAACAAGAATGTGGAATGCTTTTTTAAATTCTGTGTTCCCTCCTAATTTGATGTTGAACGTTTTAAGACCAATGTGCACTAATATCTCTTCCCACTTTCTTCCCTTACTTGTTAACACTCACAAAGTTTTAAGGGTTATTCCAATCCCATAATTTTTGGAATATTTTATATGGCTTGTGCAGCCCCTACGATAGGGAAGAAAAGGGGGGAAACCCCTGGGCCCGAGATTTTCTAGGGGCCCGTTAAATTGAAAGCAATGAGGAGTGTTTTTTCAATATAGGTACTCTAAATTCATCATCAACATACCTTTTCCTACTTATTTTTAGGGGCCCGAAAATTTAAAATCATTCATGCTTTCGCAATCGGGCCACTGTTTGCATGTTATCTACCAATCTTTCAGTCACAAGCTTGCCGATCTGGGCCCCTGATTATTATTGGCGTACATTTTTGTTTATATTTAATAAAAAATTGGGCAATTCTGAACTATTGAAAGAAAGTTATAATAAATTGTTTCGCTTTTCTTACTTAATTTAACGTAAATTTCAAATTTATTTTATTTTGAAAATTTTTAAAATCAAAAGAAGGGGCCCGGCAACTTAAAACAAAACACAAATATTTATTTCGGTTTCTGTTTTTATAAAGTTTCTTTTCTTTTATTTTTGTTTCTGCTGAGAACGAAATTTTTGATTCGGTTTCGGGGGACAGGAAAATCCCACGCAAACGTTTTTCAATTGTAGTTTCCATAATATTAATAAATTAATATTTTGAATAAATTGTTTACTGAAGATTTGAAGGATATCAAGTCACTTCAAAGTGTGTATATAGTTACATAATGAAATTCCACTGATAGTATTTATATTCTTATCCATTAAGTATAAGAGATTTCCAAACACTTCTCTTCGTATGCACGATGCACCTACGCTAGAAGTGGATTTAAGTAAAGAACGTATGCTCTCCCCAAGATTGTCTTCTTAAGAAGACAATGCTGGAGAGATCAATCGTAATATCGTAATCCTATGTACCTATGTTAGTTCTTAAGTATTTGGGCAGTCGACTATCACCCGTCTTATTGTTAACTTGTTCTTTTTTTCGTTTTGTATTAAATAAAGTATTTACATTTAAAATACAACAAAAAAGTGGTTTTATTTAAAAGATCAGTAAAACACTTAACTATATTAAACCAGCCATACAAAAATAGCAAGGAATTCTATATAGAATATTGGACACCATTTTCTTCCTTGGCGAAAGGGGACTAGAACTACGAGGCGATTGCAATCTTATTGGAGAGCCAAATAATGAACATTTTTTGGGATTTTTTGAATTAATTAGTCATTATGACCCCTTACGTCAGGAGCACTTGGAAAAAGTAAGAATTTCACAATAAGAGCACAAACGTTTCCAAGTCCACTACCTTTCCGTTGAGATTCAAAATGAGTTCATTAAAATTTGTGCCCAACATATGAATTCAGCTATTTTGAAGGAGAGGGAAAACGCCAAACACTTCGCTATAACTGTCGATGCAACACCGATTCAAGTGATGTGGAACAAAACACATTTATTTTGCAATATCTGCGCTTTGAAGAAAATGTGTTCACCATCCTAGAACGGTTTTTGGAATTTGTCGATTGCAACAAAAGAACTGGCACCGCAATAGCTGATTTGATCGGCGAAACATTGGCAAAGAACGGAATCCCTTTAGAAGACTGTTGTGCACAAGGCTATGACAATGGAAGCAATATGAAAGGACAGTATAATGGTGCACAAAGTCATATTTTAAACAAAACTCTGAATGCCGTGTATTCACCATATGCAGCTCACAGCCTTAACTTGGGTGGAGTCGATTAAGCGGGATATGGTACTGCGGCAATCACATTTTTTGGTGTTGTTCAAAAGTGTTTCAACTTGTTAAGCAACAGTGCTCAACGTTGGGAAATTCTTAAGAAAAATGTTCACAAACTTTCCGATACAAGATGGTAAGCTAGAATTGAGACAGTGAAACCATTTGCAAATCATCTGAAAAACCTTAGAACATCATTAGAAGCCTTAAGTGATATTAATTTAACTGCTGAAGCTCGAAGAGATTTGAATGGGGTTTTAAAATATATGCACAAATTTGAATGCATCCTGATGTCTTCGATTTGGAGCAAGGTTCTTAGCGCTATAAATGAAAGAAGTTTTCTTCTTCGAGCCAGAAACAGTACTACTGACGCTGAAATTCGAGATATCGACAACTTGATCTTCGATTTGAACATTATTCGAAACGGATGAGATCAATTTTTATCTGAATGCAAAGCAGTTGCTACTGAATTGGGGGATGTTCCAGAATCGTTCCCATCGAACCGAAAAAGGCAACTAAAGAGACATTTTGAAGAAAATCGAGGAGCTGGGAAGAAAATTGAAACAGACGAAGAAATAAATGTAAAAAGAAACACCTTTTACGTCATAGTTGATTCAATTATATGTGGAATTTCTCGTCGGTTCGATACGATGACAAATTTGAATGCTACATTTTCATTTTTAGGACAGTTTTCAACAATGGACGAACTTAAGATTAAAAACTCCGCTACAAGGTTCATCCAAAAGTATAATTCGCATGTTTCTCAAGAGTTGAAAGAAGAAATAATTCATCAGCATCACACATTTATGAAGCCAATTTTAAAGCAGAACTTCCGCCATTGAGTTTGCTCAATGCTATTTATTCCCAGAACTTGGAGATGATTTTCCCCAACATTTGTGTTGCTCTCCGTGTGTGTTCCACCATACCTGTAACCGTAGCTAGTTCCGAACATTCATTTAGCGTCCTTGCCAGAACAAAGAAGTTTCATCTTTCGTGCTCATCACAAGATCGTGTTTCTGGACTTGCTATACTATGCTTCGAAGCACCTTTGGCAAGGAAATTGAATTTCGATGCAATTATAAGTTGTTTTGCTGCTCAGAAAGCTAGGAAAGCTCGTTTGCAAAAAGAAAATATTTCATTGAATGCAAACTAACTTTAATGAAAACATTGTGATAATATTTTAATATGAAGAAAAACAATAAAGAGTATTTAATGTAAACATTTTAAAATACATAGTTTTTTTTTTTAAAGACAAATTTCAAATACTTTTACTTCGCTCTATTTTATTTTCATAGTAGGTAAAAGATCTTCATGCTAATTTGTTGTAGTGGTTAATCGACCTTATTATTAGTTACTAACATGTCGTTCGTTGGCAATATCGAATTGAATGTATGATTCTGTTCGGAATCTGATCTACTCGCATGTAGAATTATTTTCTATCCATCCTCCATTTCAACTAAACTGGACGATACCCGTAAGATTGATTTAATGATAAACACTTTTTTCGGATCATTTTGCAACAAAATTTATTCCAACCAATTTCATGTTATTCGTAATTGAAATTAGAGCGTACCATATCAGTAGGCATGAACTTTAAAAAAATGGTAAATGGATTTTTCCGTCCCGGGCCCGGAATTTCTCTCGACGGCCTTGGGCTTGTGTGGCTTTTGTTTTATTAAAAAAGAAAAAGGTTTCAATTAATAAAACTGTCCAAAATTGAAACTTATTAACCTTTAACCCCTTTATCTGGAGAAAAAAGCCTCCAATGTTGTGTCTGAAACGACACATTTCTATTTTTATATGTATTGGAATCAGACACTATTCAACTAAATTATACCTTTTATAACATACATAGGTACCCCACATTTTTGTCCTCTTACTAAGTGGCAATTATTATTACAACATGTACCCGTAAATACCTGTGTTGTATATACACATACGTGACTTAACAACATAATTTTGCAATTTTCCTAAGTGCCATGACCTTTCATTTAAGCTTAATCGATATAAAGATTCCAATTTGCAAACGAACACCTTTCCATATCTTAAATAGTTAGAGATTGTAACTGAGGGTAGAGTAGAACCCTTTTTTTTAAGAGGGACAAATGTGTAACGAATATTTTATGATTATTTTGTCAACCTAATTTTTTGCTTACCTCTTCAGCAAAATTAAATCCAAACCCACGTCAACTTGTCTCTAATATTTTTAAAGGTAAGATAATTTCCCATATGATAGTTAAGCATTAAGCACGTGTAGATAGTTAAGCCAAATAAGGGTAACTGCTGGGTTTCCTGATGGCGATATGGAGGTTAAGGGTTGTCTACCATTAAAATGGCAAGATTTGTATTTTCCTTTTTTTCAAATTAGGTTTTCTGATATGTTTCCGGTTCGGCTGAATATACTGATTCACCTTGAATGCTTTCTATATTTGTATGAGATTTTATTTTTTGAAATCTTTTATTTTCCGAATACTCATATGTTAGTAGTACTCATTCCTAACGGGAGTTCCATTATTGTTTGCATGAATTTCACACAGCAATTGCTGCGAATTTTGAAGCGATTTTTAATCTCCGTCAAATAGCAGACTGCAGATTTGTATGTGAAAGTTTAGTATAAGCTTTTCTAGAAAAACAATTTTTTGAAACAGTGGTTTTTGCAACAAATTTGTGTGACAGTTGTAATTGTAGCAATTCTTTTTGTCAAACATTAAAAGCTAACATGATGTTTATTAAATCCATTTTCCAAATTTTTCAGGAGATGGTTTTTTGTGTGTGAATCAAAAAATAAAGAAATTATTGAAAATGCAAAAACGCATTTCCCCTTAAAGGTAACTTTGTCACAGTAAACCGGAAGAATCACAATAATGAAGTATCAAACTTACCAAATATTGAGTGATAAAATCAACAGTTTTTTCAAAATAAAACAAGTACACACTTGTTGCTTTTATTAATTTCTTTTTTACAACACAAAAAAACTGAAATAAGAGAAATGTTTTATTTTTAGACGCAGTTTTCTTGCTCATCGTAAAACTTTTCCTGGTCTTCAATGGAGTCACCAGCGACTCCAGAAAGAATATCGCGATAAAATTCTTGGGCATCATCCGGTATGACGAAAAACTGCATAAGTTTCTTCACGTCTATCATTTTTTTTTTCCGACACTTTATTCGCCTTTGGGATAATATCGAGATGGCAGCATTCATCATACACAGAAGAAATGTTTCTTTTAAGTGGCTCGACAATAATCGGTAGGCCAATATAAGTGTTACTCACGCCAATAACTACTTTTTTGTTGTCCTCTTTATTGTAAGTGATAACTCTAGAGGAACTTATTTTAAAAGGCAGCTTCGTCTTGAAAAGTTGATTTGATACTTTTTTTAAATCGAACACTTTCCAGTGCACACCTATTTGACGTAAATTTCCGTGCTTTTGGAGTATTTCGAAGTACTCATTCGGCGAAACAATATTTTCCTTTTTACGGTAACATTTTTCAATGCGTCCAAATACCCGATCCGGTGGCATATAACTATGACCTCTTATGGTAAAATAATGCTTTATGTCTGAAAAAATGGTACTTTTTTCCAAAAAATACATTAAGGTTGTCATCATTATGGTGTTCTTGTTTTGTGAAGCGCACGAATCAGAAAAAGGCGCAGTTTCGATGGCACTTCTGCGGTACCGTTTTCGGCAGCTGATTGCTTAAGATCATTTTCCAAATTTTCCAAAAAATGAATTACAATGGATGCGACTTCGTTGGCACCACGAGGGCCATCTGTTTCGAGCCAGGTGTAAAATGTTATATTCTCCTTAGATTGCTTTGGCTTATGGTTTATTATACCCATATTGTATAGCCAAACCTGACGCGAATAATAAACCTCACCAACGGAAAGTTTCGGAAGCGGCTGATTCTGTTGTAAACCGAAAATTATATCGACTGTGCCTTCTTTTGGTTTGTTCATAATCGTATGGAATTTTTTCGCCCGAAGTATATGTAGTTTCTTTTTGGTCCGTTCTTCTTGAAGCCGAGTTGAATCGTTTTTAAATTTCATGAATTTCGAAAGTTTTGCAAGTTGAGCATTTGTCAGTATGCGGATTTCCAAATCCAAGATTGAAATTGGAGTAGAAGATTTTTTTGTGTTTCGCAAGCGAACATTTTGGTCTTCCATTTTGTTCCTGGCACTCAACAAACATATCAAACATTTTCTTTATGTTGAGTTCCGGTGGAAGATAACTTCTTTTAGTTTTATTGCGGCAATAGTGACTTTCACGACAGTAGAAAGAAGAAATATGCTTCCGAATTGCTTCGGAGACCTCTCCATCGGTGGTTGTGGATCTATCTCCACCTCGTCTCTCCTTGGGTATATCCATGGCATGCAGATGGTATCTTAGGAACAGGCATTGAAAATTATTTATGTTTTCTTACATTGAAAAATTTCTTACCTTGCTAGCAGTGAGAGTCTGTTTTGAGAAGCCCCAGTAACATTTTTGAAAAGCTGGACACAAACATGAATTCGCTTATTCCGCCCTATTCCTTATAAAATATTTTACTGTTTTATAGCTATCTCCTTATTTGTCCGCTTCCTTATAGGGTAACTTATTTGCATGTATTTGAAAAGGAACTTGTCTTGGTGAACTTTTGATGAACAACTTTTAAGATGATGTGAAAATACTAACAAAAATAAAACAATATTATATTAACACTGCATGGATTTCTAAAAAAGCAAACTTACGACTTAGGTCATCAAAAGACAAAATTGAAGATTCACATACTCTTTTTTGTATTTTGTCATTTTTTAAATGAACGCAATCAAACTTAGCAACATACACTTGCAATGAGTTTTTACACGGTTCTTTCTTTGGCTTTCTATTTTTCCTGCCTTTATCGATATGAACAACCGGCGAAACATATTCACTACCTTCCTGCATTTTCAATATATAGTCTAAAACACTTCAGAACACTAAATCTAATATAAGCTTACTACTTGATAAGTCAAACGCGCTTCATAAACTGGAGTAATATTCTACAAAATCAACAAAATCAAGCTCGCATTTTTATCTTTTTCCCCATAAAAACGGAACTTAGAGGGCAAACCGTTAGTTTTGCAACTGGAAAGTAATCAGTCAACTACGTAAAAAAACACCTAGCAACCAAATTAATTTTTGTTGAATTTTGCGAAAACTCTTAGTACTTTGTTGAGTTTTGCGAAACCTCTTAGATTTCAAAGTTTTTTTGTATGGAACTAGTTGAGTTTTGTGATTTTTTTTTTTGGTTCAGTCGATGCGCCTTGAGGTACAAAAAATTTCGATACCCATATCTCATTTTTCGATTTTTGGCGCTTGTTGAGTTTTGCAAAAACGCTTCTCAATTGTCAATGAAACTATTACCGAATTTTATCGTTTAAAAGATTTGATTACATCCATAATATAACACCGACAAAATTACACCGCATTTCAAAATCCGTCTTGATAGCAAAAGTGAAATAACGGCGCGACTGTTTTCATCATTCGGACTTAATGCATTTTGTCAAAGTGCAATATCCCTATTAAGAATTGAAGTTGGATGAAAGGGTGCCGTGAAATAAGGCCAAATTTTAAGAACTGGCCTTATTTCACTGTTGTAAAGAGTAATAATGCCCGTTAACAACCGTTGATGTTATTACAATTAAACGAAGTGTAATAAAGCCAAATTGGTTTCATTTCACCTTCATCAGTATGGTTTGCATACACTCAACCTCGCACCTTCCCCAAATGATATAGTGTGCCCTTCCTTACATACCTCACCGTAAAAGTAAGTTGGTCTTCTTTCTCAAAATAATTTGGTCTTATTTCACTTCAAAGTGTAATTATGACACACTGCTGAAAATTGGCCTAATTTCTCTTTTTGGAAGTGCAATAAGGCCAATTTCTGAAAGTTGGCCTTATTAACTTCCCATAGGAAGTTATTGTAATGAGTTCGCTTTGTCAAATTGAAAATTTTGACATTTCTCGACGTTTCAAGGTCCCTAGAGTCGAAATAAAAGATTTTTAGAAAGATGTCTGTGCGTGCGTGTGTACGTACGTTCGTACGTCCGTACGTCCGTATGTCCGTACGTCCGTACGTTCGCGACGTTTTTTTCGTCGTCCATAGCTCAAGAACCAGAAGAGATATCGACTTCAAATAAATTTTGTTATACAAATAATAAGGCAGAAAGATGCAGAAAGGGCTCTCAAAAAAATTGTGTCGGTGTTTTTTTTTTACCATAGCAGTTTAAAAAAAAAGGTGAAAATGTTGGTTAACCGTAAATATCTCACGAACCAATAACGCTAGAGACTTGAATTAAATTGTATATTTTATATTTTAACGTGATACCAAACAGGAATATTTTTGTAAAAAAATCCAATTAACTTTTTTTTTTATAAATCGAAAAAACTTTTAAAAAAATACTATTTACCTCGAAAAATTTACGAACAAACGATTTTATCTCCAAAATAATTTTGTTCAACGTGTTGCGTTATAAATAAACACAACAAATTCTTTTAATATTTAATTTTGATTTTATTAAAATGATGCATTTTGCATCCACCTTGGTTGTTTACTTTGTTCGTTTTGACAAATGTCACACCCTTCTACACGAGGATGAGAGAGAGCGGGACGGCCATAGTCCTTCTGACCATGGTTCTCTCTGTCATTTTCGTGAGGAAAAAAATAATACCAAACTTAGTTTCAGGTACCAAAAGAGGAATGGTTTCCATAGAAGATAGAAGTGAAACCAAACCAGACGGACGGTCTGGTGAATGGATGCAGAAAAGTTGCATGAGAAGTCACTCCGAATGGAGAATGGCCAAGGCCCAACCTAAAATTTTAATGATATGAGAGTTAATAATTTGTATAAAATTATACTTTTACTTAAATTTTGCTCAAATTATTGAATTGTACCTTAAATTAATGTAACTTAAACTTTGTTAATGGACGTATGGACTTTTAAAGTTTCCAACAATTTAATTCAAGACCAGTTCTAGTTAAAGTATAGTTACAGATCCCGAACGTGCCATCATTTTTCCTTCTTTTTCTTTTGTTTAAAATTGAGAGTAAAGTTTTATGATTGCATTCAAGAAGTATTATGTTTTTCGCAACTTTTGTGTTTCTCAACTTTTGTCGAGGTGGAAAATGGGGGTGGCTGAATGCAGCTTCTGGAATCGTCGTGACCTGGAAGTGAATCCAGCGGGCGGCGAATTCCAGAATGACTTGCATTTAGCTGTGAGAGAAGAGCGAGTAAGCGGGATCGCGAGAATCTCATCACAAGTTGAGATCAACAAGCCGATCTCCGATTGGCTGTTGATGATGTGAATTGAGATCCGCCGCTCCACATTGGCTGAAAGCTCAAAATGACGGGAGTTAGGAAGGATGAGACTTGTCAGATCGAAGAATCTGGAAGGCAATTCTTTTCGAATAGTCGAAGTGAATAGACAGGTGTGAGAAACTAGGAAGAAAGCGAAAAAGATAAAGTGAAACAAAATTGTTGAGTTTTAAAAAAAAAAAAAAGAAGTTGATTTGTTTGGGAAGAAAGGAAAAATTAAAGGAAGGAAGGATAAGAAGCGTTCGAGATTTGTAGCTGCAAGAAAAAAAAGATAAGTAAAATTTTTGATAACTTTTGTATAGTTCTTGAGAACCCCAATTCCTTGGTGAAATATAGACCTTAACGGTCCATCGTCCATTTTTGCTATAACCTTTTGTAATAATTATACTTGATGAAAAGATCCTGAGTTTTCATCCTGCTCGTAAGGTTTCTCAGGCACCTTCAAATAAAACAAAAATTAACTTTCGATAAACTATATTTGTTGTCTTTTTTTTATGGTTGAATTTTCTTCGTTCTCTTTGTTCCTTAGGTAAAGGTTTGCAATTTCCTTTTTTTTAATTTCAGAAAAAAAATTGCTGGCGCCCTCTTCTTACTTAACGTAAGAACGCCCCTGTGGCAATTTCAATAAAATTATATCTTTCTGATATCAAAGTGATATCAAATAAATCGCGAGCAACTTAATTAATCGATCCCTCGATTAATTAAATTTTGCGTTGAACTCACCCCTTTACTGAGCTCGTCGTGGTGGCAGCACTTAACCTGCTGCGTGTTGCAATTTTTGCCTTTCGCTTCTTCGCCGCTGTACTTTGACAGATCGGCACATTTCATTTCCGATATCGCGATTGAATTCGATTATAAGTGTTTACTTTTGGTTGTCCTTATTTTTCTTTTGTTTGTTCTTTTAATTTTAATTACTCGGCGGGATAAATTGCAACAAATTGGCGCCCAACGTGGGGCTTGATAGAAAAATTTTTGGGAATAAATTGTGTTGTGTGTATATGGTGTCTTTTTTTTCAGGGAAGTTTCTGTGTCATATATATATATATAATTATACTGCCATTTGCTTTAATTGTTTTTCTTTTTTCCCCGATATAGCTAAAGAATTCGAGTGGGTGCTCTATAGTAGAAGCCGTCAGTTGGATAATTCGAGTGGGTGCTCCATAGGAGAAGTTGTGAGAATTCGGTGATATTCGAGTGGGTGTTCCATAGGAGGTAGCGGTCAACAGGAAAGTTCATTTTTTTTTCATAAAAGTTTGTTCAGACGGGATATAAGAGTGAGTAATTTTATTTGTTCCTTTTGTTAGTTCATTTCATATATAAGCAGTTAGCAGTTGTGTTAATTTACATATTTATATATATCATATATAGATTATATTGCAATATCCAAATAACAGTGTGACCATACCAATTTTTTTTCTTTCTCTCAAAATAATACAATAAAACAGTGGGGCTAAATTTAAATTATATATATATATATTTCTTTATAGGGTTAAATTAAAGTGACCATTTTATCTATTTTTAGTGAGTTTTGAAATTTTGATAATTAATTTTTTTTACATTCTATTTGCTTTCTTGGTGCGATTTGGGAAATCTAAGTGATTTTAAAATTATTTCTAATTCGTATTTTTTTTGTGGTGTGATTTCGGGAATTTCAAGTGAGTCTAAAATTATTTCTATTTCGTTTTTTTCGCATTCTATTTTTCTTCTTGGTTCGATTTGGAAATCGTTTAGTGGGGTTAAGTTGAGTGGTTTTCTCAAGTGTGACCATATCAGTTTTTAAAGTTGAAGTTTTTTTTTTATTTTCTCAAGTAATATTTTAAAACAGTGGGGTTAAATTTAGTGTTTTTCTAAAGTGTGACCATTTATCTATCTTTAGTGAGTTCAAACATTTTGATAATTGTTTTTTTTTTCTTTCGTATTCTATTTTTTTTTCTTGGTGCGATTTGGGAATCGTGAGTGAGTTTTAATTATTTCTAATTAGTTTTTTTTTGTATTCTATTTTTCCTTGGTGCGATTTGGAAATCTTAAGGGAGTTTTAAATTATTTCTAATTGGTTGTTTTTTTGCATTCTATTTTTTTCTTCTTGGTGCGATTTGGGAATCGTTTAGTTGGTTAAAATTATTTATAATTCGTTTTTTTTCGTGTTGAATTTTTACTCGGTGTAATTTGGAAATTGTTTTGCCTTTAATTCTTAAATCTAATTTACCCTTTGATTCTAATTGATTGATTCGTTGTTTTATTTTGCATCGTAGCATAATGGATATTAATCGATTAACTAAAGAGGAACTCGTTTATGAGTTGCGGGCTAGGGGTTTGAAGGAAGGTACTAAGGTCGACGAGATGAGGATGACGCTTAGGGCAAGTCGGTTATTAGAAAGAACAGGGTCAATTTCTGCGGATAGTCCTCACTATCCGTATTCTTTTGAGGAGGATGCTAATGCGGTAAAGACAAAAATTTTGGAAATTAAGGAACTTTTGAAGGTTCCGCCTAAGAATCTGAAGTCTTCGGAGTATCTTAAGGTTTTGACCAAAATTGAATGGGCTTTAGGTAGGATATCGAGGGCAAGGGCTGAGTCGTCAGAGGAAGTCAACGAGGTTGCGGATTTGAAGGGTGAAATTTTAATTTTAATGGCGAAATTGTCAACAGAAGAGGAGGTGATAGAACCTCAAGAAAAAACAAAATCAACAATGTCGACAGCAGATTTGGGTGCGTTACCAGCTGCAACGGTCGGCCAACGTGCGAGCTCTAGTGGGTTCCAACTACAGGGTGATATACCCTGTGACCGGTTCCCCGAGCGACTGGATAAATGGAACGTGAAGTTCACAGGTGAGCATTGCGGCTCATCGGTGAACTCTTTCATCGAAAGAGTTGAGGAAATGAGGGAAGCACGCGGAGTTTCGGAAGCTAGGGTTTTCACATCAGCGGTGGACTTATTTGGTGGGAAGGCACTTTTATGGTTTATGTCGATTAGGGACACTATTTCTACTTGGAAAGAGTTGGTTAGGGAGTTGAAGTTGGAGTTTTTGCCCTCCAACTACGATGATCTTTTACTGGATGAGGTTAGGCGTCGTACCCAAGGTCGTGATGAGTCGATAGGAATGTATATCGCTCTCATGCAGACCTTGTTCAAGCGTTTTACGGAGCCTCTAAGTGAGAATAGAAAATTATCTATTCTCATGAAGAACATAACGCCTTTCTATCAGACTCAGTTAGGATTGGCTGATATCAAATCAGTCAATGAGCTGGTAGCTTTAGGCAGAAGGCTGGAGACGATTCGAACTAATGTCGAGTCGTTTGTCCCTCCTCCTTCAGGTCGCAATAGGCAAACCCTGGAACCTGATGTTGCATATGTTGGACCCATTCAGGCGGCAACGGTGGCAGTCAATCCTTTTTCCAAACCTAGTAGGGCGCTTCGTTGTTTCAAATGTAATCAAGAAGGTCACCTTGCAAATACTTGTTCCGCTCCTAGGCGCTGTTATGGCTGTGGGGCAGAAAATACAATTAAGCGAAATTGTAGACGCTGCTCGCCGGGAAACGGGCAACGGTCTCTTGGGCCAGCAGGGCAAGAGCGCCGGCGTCAAAATTAGGGAGGTTGCCTGCTGACAACCAGCTGGTAAATCAAATTAAAATAGGTTTCACATTGGAGACAAGTGGGGGTGACAGTCGTCCTTACTTGAGCGTAAACATTTATGGCTTTAGGTTTTTAGGACTTTTAGATTCAGGAGCATCTAGGACTATCATATGTAGGGACGTTTGGAAGGTCCTTAAGGACTTAGGGTTAAGTTTAGGGATAACCAATGTAAATCAAGTACATCTTGCAGATGGGACGGGTGTAGGAGTTTTAGGAGTAGTCAATCTTCCAATAGTTGTTGAGGATAGGTCAGTTCTAATAGAGTGTTTAGTCATACCTTCGCTTCCCCATACGTTGATATTAGGTGCAGATTTTTGGGCACTCTCGGGAATAGTCGCGTATGTGGAACTTCTCGAGTCAGGCAGCATTAGCTACAGTTGGAACGACTTCTATTGTGGAAGAGTCGGATTTGATTGAGGAGCAGAAGATTAGGTTGAACACACTAATTGAGGATTTATTCAAAAACATGCCAGAAGGACTAGGAGTTACTAGTAGAGTAGAACATGTCATTAGGACAACTTCAGATCCCATCAAGCAGAGGTATTATCCGGTTTCGCCTGCGATGCAGGCACACATAGATAAATCTCTTAAGGAGATGTTAGACGAGGATGTGATTGAGAAATCAAATAGCCCTTGGGCTTCTCCCATAGTTTTGATTAGGAAGAAGGATGATACCTTTAGGTTCTGTGTAGATTATAGGAAATTAAATCAGGTTACAGAGAGGGACGCTTATCCGCTTCCATTGATTTCAGCAATTTTGGATAAGCTTAGGAATGCTAGGTTTCTTACTTCGCTTGACATTAAGTCAGCTTATTGGCAAATCCCTATGGCCGAAGATTCTCGAAAGTTTACAGCTTTCACGGTCCCAGGTAGGGGTTTATTCCAATTTAAACGGATGCCTTTTGGGTTGTACAATGCCCCTGCAACTTGGCAGAGGTTCATCGATAGCGTTTTAGGACCAGAGTTGGAGCCATTCGTTTTCGTGTATCTCGATGATATTATTATTGTCACGGATACATTCGATAAACATTTAGAAATTCTTAACGAAGTTTTAAAGAGAATATGTGGAGCAGGATTAAAAGTAGGTAGGGATAAATGTAACTTTTGTAGGCCATCCCTTAAATTTTTAGGTTATATCGTCGATAGGAACGGGTTACATGTTGACCCAGAAAAGGTAGAAAGTATGGTTAGGATTCCTGCACCTAAAAATGTTAAAGAGGTTAGGAGTTTTGTAGGGACTGTTTCGTGGTACAGACGCTTCGTACCAAACTTTGCAACTATTGTTAGGCCTTTAACCGATTTGCTGAAAAAAAGCAAAAAGTTTTTATGGACTCAAGAATGTGAAGACTCATTTAGGAAAGCGAAAGAATATTTAATCACGGCTCCAATTTTAACTTGTCCCGATTTCAATCTTCCATTCGTTGTCCAAACTGATGCGTCGGATTACGGTATCGGGGCCGTACTTACCCAAACGTTTGAGGACGGTGAAAAGGTAATTTGCTATTTGAGTAGGTCTTTAAACAGGAGTGAAAGGAATTATTCAACTACCGAGAAGGAATGTTTAGGAGTCTTGTGGGCGGTTGAGAAGTTGAGACCGTATCTCGAGGGTGTTAGGTTTACGGTGATTACAGATCATTACTCACTAGTGTGGTTGAGTAATCTCAAGGATCCACAAGGAAGATTAGCACGCTGGGCAGTGCGGCTTCAGCAGTTCGATTTTAAGATAGTTCATCGCAAGGGAAAAGATCATGTCGTTCCCGACATGTTATCTCGAGGAGTGCCAGTAGTGGCTGGTATCTCGGATGAGGATTTAGACCCTTGGGTAGTAAAAATGATCTCAGCAGTTGAGTTAAATCCGTTAGATTATCCAAATTGGAGAGTAGAGTGTGGCAGATTATATAAGTTTGTCAAATCGACACATGTAGTAGTGCATGAAAACAATGAAGAATGGAAGTTAGTAGTAGGGAAGAAGGATAGGCTTAATATTTTGAAGGAGTGTCATGATAGTCCATTAGCAGGTCATATGGGAGTTAGAAAAACGTTTGCTAGGATAGGAAGTAAATACTATTGGCCAAAAATGAGAAAAGATATAACAAATTATGTTAGAAACTGTAGGGTATGTCAACAAGTGAAACCAGTTAACGATAAGCCAGCCGGTCTTATGACAGAACGAATAGGAGTTTCTTCTCCGTGGGAGATGATTAGTGTAGACTTAGTAGGTCCTTTGCCAAAGTCCAATAGGGGTTATATGTATATACTTACCGTCGTAGATTATCTTACAAAATTTCCGTTATTATTTGCATTGAGGACTGCAACGGCAAAGGCAGTATGTAAGGAGTTAGAGGATAATGTGTTCTTATTATTTGGTGTTCCAAAGGTTGTCATTTGTGACAACGGTCCGCAATTTAAAAGTAGGGAACTTTGGGTACTTTGTGAGGAATACTCATCTAAAATTAGGTTTACACCACACTACCATCCTCAGGCTAACCCCGCGGAGAGAATAAATCAAATTATTAAAACTACGTTGAGAGCTTATGTTTCGGAGAATCACAGAGTTTGGGATTCTCAATTAGCTAAAGTAGCTTGTGCTATACGCACTTCTCAACATGAGGTATTAGGAGTTTCGCCGTATTATGCAAATTTCGGCAAAGAAATGTCAACCAGTGGTAGAGAGGAACCAAAACTTAGTGATCAGGATTTAGACAAGAACAATAGTTTAGTATCACAAGAAAATATAGGAGAAAGGTTTAAGCAACTTAGGGCGGATATAGCTGTCAAACTTCGAACAGCGTCCAAGAAGTCGGCGGAAACATACAACCTCAGGAGGAGAGATATTCAATATCTCCCAAACGATGTTGTTTGGCGTAGAAATTTCGACTTGTCGAATGCGGCAAACTACTACGCAGCTAAGTTAGCTCCAAAATATGTCGGACCATTTAAAATCCGAAAACGCTTATCTCCTTGGACGTATGTCCTTGAAGATAATAACGGTAAAGATCGTGGCACTTGGCACACGAAAGACCTTAAACCTTTTAACTCTCTGGCAGAAAATGATTAAGTCCCAAATAAATAATTAACTTGACATTTTATTTTATTTTTTTTTCTGTCCGTAATAATTCACATTCATTTCATTTCTTTTGTTTAATTTTGTTTAATGGTTGGAAATCTGCCAGAGCATGTTAGTAATTGAAATTAACTGTAATTTGCAAGTTGTTTGTGTTATGAACAAACACCCTTTCAAGGAGGAAAGGGTGGGATTTGTTGCGTTATAAATAAACACAACAAATTCTTTTAATATTTAATTTTGATTTTATTAAAATGATGCATTTTGCATCCACCTTGGTTGTTTACTTTGTTCGTTTTGACAAATGTCACACCCTTCTACACGAGGATGAGAGAGAGCGGGACGGCCATAGTCCTTCTGACCATGGTTCTCTCTGTCATTTTCGTGAGGAAAAAAATAATACCAAACTTAGTTTCAGGTACCAAAAGAGGAATGGTTTCCATAGAAGATAGAAGTGAAACCAAACCAGACGGACGGTCTGGTGAATGGATGCAGAAAAGTTGCATGAGAAGTCACTCCGAATGGAGAATGGCCAAGGCCCAACCTAAAATTTTAATGATATGAGAGTTAATAATTTGTATAAAATTATACTTTTACTTAAATTTTGCTCAAATTATTGAATTGTACCTTAAATTAATGTAACTTAAACTTTGTTAATGGACGTATGGACTTTTAAAGTTTCCAACAATTTAATTCAAGACCAGTTCTAGTTAAAGTATAGTTACAGATCCCGAACGTGCCATCATTTTTCCTTCTTTTTCTTTTGTTTAAAATTGAGAGTAAAGTTTTATGATTGCATTCAAGAAGTATTATGTTTTTCGCAACTTTTGTGTTTCTCAACTTTTGTCGAGGTGGAAAATGGGGGTGGCTGAATGCAGCTTCTGGAATCGTCGTGACCTGGAAGTGAATCCAGCGGGCGGCGAATTCCAGAATGACTTGCATTTAGCTGTGAGAGAAGAGCGAGTAAGCGGGATCGCGAGAATCTCATCACAAGTTGAGATCAACAAGCCGATCTCCGATTGGCTGTTGATGATGTGAATTGAGATCCGCCGCTCCACATTGGCTGAAAGCTCAAAATGGCGGGAGTTAGGAAGGATGAGACTTGTCAGATCGAAGAATCTGGAAGGCAATTCTTTTCGAATAGTCGAAGTGAATAGACAGGTGTGAGAAACTAGGAAGAAAGCGAAAAAGATAAAGTGAAACAAAATTGTTGAGTTTTAAAAAAAAAAAAAAGAAGTTGATTTGTTTGGGAAGAAAGGAAAAATTAAAGGAAGGAAGGATAAGAAGCGTTCGAGATTTGTAGCTGCAAGAAAAAAAAGATAAGTAAAATTTTTGATAACTTTTGTATAGTTCTTGAGAACCCCAATTCCTTGGTGAAATATAGACCTTAACGGTCCATCGTCCATTTTTGCTATAACCTTTTGTAATAATTATACTTGATGAAAAGATCCTGAGTTTTCATCCTGCTCGTAAGGTTTCTCAGGCACCTTCAAATAAAACAAAAATTAACTTTCGATAAACTATATTTGTTGTCTTTTTTTTATGGTTGAATTTTCTTCGTTCTCTTTGTTCCTTAGGTAAAGGTTTGCAATTTCCTTTTTTTTAATTTCAGAAAAAAAATTGCTGGCGCCCTCTTCTTACTTAACGTAAGAACGCCCCTGTGGCAATTTCAATAAAATTATATCTTTCTGATATCAAAGTGATATCAAATAAATCGCGAGCAACTTAATTAATCGATCCCTCGATTAATTAAATTTTGCGTTGAACTCACCCCTTTACTGAGCTCGTCGTGGTGGCAGCACTTAACCTGCTGCGTGTTGCAATTTTTGCCTTTCGCTTCTTCGCCGCTGTACTTTGACAGATCGGCACATTTCATTTCCGATATCGCGATTGAATTCGATTATAAGTGTTTACTTTTGGTTGTCCTTATTTTTCTTTTGTTTGTTCTTTTAATTTTAATTACTCGGCGGGATAAATTGCAACAAACGAAGAATAATGTTTTTAACATCTATTAGAAATATTATTTTCAACATTCGGTACAATTTTGAGAAAAATCGAATTAGCAGTTTTTTTACAAAAAATAAAAACCTAAAAAAAACAATACTAAAACTTAGTAAAAATTTACTTTCGACTCAAATATTTTTTCAAAAATTAAAAATATTGGCTTCAAACTTATTTTAGCTCACAGAAAATATTTTTTTCGACGTTCAGTAGATTTTTTTTATAAATCCAACAGTCAATGTTGTCATAAAAAATTAAAGTCTACACAAAATAGTACGCAAAATTGGTAAAAATTGATGTTCGGTTTTCGATACCTCGTGAACAATAGAAGATATTGACTTCAAATTAATTTCATTCATCCAATTTGTATTTGTTTATATAAGAAATAATTTTTTTAAGAAATGCTACTAAAATTGGTAAAAATTGTAACTTTTAAATTTTTAAGAATAATTCAACTGAGAAATTTTTTAACAAAACACGAAAACCTACAAACTTTTAAGCAAGACAAATCGACAGACGGGATGGGAAGTTATCAGTGTGGGTCGCATCCCAGCCTCTTTTTTCACTTTGTTTAAGTGTAATAACCGCAACTGTTGAAAATTGGCTTTATTACACTTTCCAAAATGAAATAAGGTTAATTCTTGAAATTTGGCCTTATTTTACTTGGCTTCATTTAAGGGCACCGTTTGGCACACTTTATGGTTTAGGGTTAGGGTAGGTACGAGGTTGAGTTTATCCTATTTAATAAGAGTGCTCAACTTTTGATAAAATTAAGGTCAAGTTGATCTTACTTCTTTAAATAATTTGGCTTATTAAAAGTTTAATATTACCAACGGTGCCGTGTAATAAAACCAAGAGAAATAAGACCAGCTTTCAAAGATTGTGTTAATTGCACTTTACATAAATAAAATTAGCCAATTTTCAGCATTTGGTCATATTGCACTTTCACAAAGTAAAATAAGATCAAATTAGTTTGAGAAATAAGATCAACTTATTTTTACGGAGAGTATAAACAGTGAGGGATGTAAACCAACAACTCGGTTACACTATTGAGGGTTTAGGAAATGTGTGAGGTTGAGTGTTACATTGTTTTAGAGAAGTAAGACCAAGTGATGCTAAAAATTGGCACTATTGCACTTAACAAACCAGAAATGAAGTCAGTTCTTAAAAGTTGGCCTTATTTCACTAAACTTTATTTCACAGCAACTTGTACTTGAACGGGCTGACAAATTGTTGTCAGTTTGTTAGTTCCGAAAAAAGATTATTATTTGTTGATATGGTACTATGAACTGGTGTTTTAATGTCTCTCACAAAGCTTTCATTGAAATTTAAGACAGGGGTGCTAGTGGGAAAATATGGACCACGTTGATCCAAAAAGACTCTTTTGTCAGGCTACTAAAGTGTTTCGGTTCAATATCCTGCTTAAAAGTCTTGGCACCCTCGTAGAGCATATTGCATAGACCATATCTTTTTCGTAGACCTAAGACATATGTCGAAAGGTGTTAAATCGAGAAATAACACCATATGGAAGCATTTCGTTCAAATTTCCGACTTTTATTTCCTTCTACTACATCAATACCTTCTTCACTTACAGATATATAAAATCAATATTCTTAGCTTAATAACGCAAGCTGTTCACCAGTTTCACAGTTATTGCCTGAGACGGTGCTTTACAATGACCCAAAAGTTATTTTGTGTTTAAACTGTTAAAAAGAAGAGGACCAAAATGACTGTCCTGTGGGATGTCATTTGTAATGCAGTAATGCATAAAATAAAGCAATTAAGTTATGTCAAAAAGATAAAAACCAATTACGGAAGTTAGAGTCGAAACAACGAATGTCCAGTTAAGTAAAAAAAAAAAGCTTCGGTTGTACATAAATGATCAAAAGTTTAAGTAATATTTGACATTTTGTTATCACTTTAAAATTGTGTGAAAGGAAGTTTCTTACATATTCCCTTCGTATAACGAAATGACCAATCAAAGTTACAATTTTCAATGTTTGTCTTTAAAAACTTACAGTCAAACAAAAATGTACATAAAGGATTTGTATGACAAATTCATAGGTACATATATGAAGATCTTACGTCATCAAGTAAAATTTATTAGAAGGAAAATTCTCATAAAATCCCAAAGAAAAACAAAATTGTTAGTTCCACATTTCATCAAAATAACCAACACCTGTCTCACTTCAACAAAGAGATTTAAGTGAAAACCTAACTTCTTCAAAAACACAAAAACACTAAAATACTGCGGGTTTTAAAATATTAATGGAAATCCTTTTTTACCGTCCGAACTTGATATTCTTCAAGTAAATTTTAATCCTCCTTTTCCTTGTCTTTTTCTTCTATTTTTTGTTTGTTTTTCTTACCTTAAATCCTTTGCTTCGTCTTCTTTGGCAATAAATCAGGTGCAACTAACAAACAAACTCAATTTCCGGGCTTTTAGTCTTCTTGGGTAGCTATAAATAGTTTTATTTTTTTAGCAGAGCATCGCACTACATAAATAAGGATTGAAATTGTGTCGGTAAGGAGGGGTGCTAAGGAAGGGGTAGGAAATAAGGCACATCACTCATCAGAGTTAACAAGAAACCAGGTGTTTAACTCGCTGCACATTTAAGTTATTGATGACACATATACTGCTATGCTCCTCGTTACTATCCTTATAGCTTCTCTAAGAAGCAAAAACCGACGAAGAACTCTGAGCGACCAACTGACGCGACACACGGTTGTACAAAAGGTACCTACATAGGTGTTTTTAATGAATAATCGTGAGGAAACTTCTGGAGTGATTTTATTTTATGCCAATACTTGAAAAAGTCCTGCTTAACTTAGCTCAATGCTCGCTCAGTAGGTGGGTAGGTAGTTGACAATCCTTATTTTTGTTTTCTTCAACGACCGACGATGAGGACGAACAACGAAGATAGAAGACAAAAACTTCCTGTCCAAGATTTGATACGAGTATGTGTATGTGTGTTTGCGAACATCCTCGAGACATCGATGATGGATGAGCAAGCCGTTTAGACAGACAAACTCTCAAGTACACGCCCGTTCTTCATCCTGCCATGCGACCCATCACCCATCAATTGATGCCAGATGAATGCACACAAAACAGGACCTCACCATCACCATCATCCGTATATAGAAGAGTCATTTCCTTCTTCCATTTTCCAGTTACGAGTTTGCCTCTGCATACGGTCGGGTCGGTACGGTAGATCGGTAGGTATGTAGGTACTTGCTATGCTTCATATAAACCGGATATGAAAGTGGAATCCATTTGGAAAGTCAATTGGCGACATAGTTTGTTCTGTTTTAGTGATAGCATGCATAAAGGAAAACGGCAGCGGACGCGGGTACGAGCGCGCCTCCAGAGAGTGAAGAAGATAAAGTTTAGAACAATATCTCATTGCTCTTCAGCTCCATCTCCTTGCTCTTTCTCCATGTCCGCAGTCCGCATACACAAATGACACACACTCACTTGGTCTTAAGGACATTTTGTGCAAAACGGTAATAAGGGAGGATACATTAAACACTAATTAGTCTTGTTGTTGTAGGTTGTACTTACATATATACTATGTAGGTAGATGGAAGGTATAGGTGGGTAGTATGCATAAGAAGTATAGCGGTGCTTATTTTTGTAACATAACTGTTAGCAAACAAAATGGTCGTTAAAATTTGTATTGCAGTTTTGTTACTCTTGACGATCCTTAATACTTTTTTGTTGTTGTTATTGTTGTTGTTCTTGTTGTATGTTCTTAGGTACAGGTACAAGTAGTATATTTAGTGAAGTTGGGAGGTGAAAGGGTATAGATGTGAACGTTATACCTAAACCTATACTCAACCCCTAAAAAAGAAAGGTTAAATCTGTGTTTATTGTTGGCATATCATTAAAAAGTTCATTTTGCGAGTTACGAAATAGTTAGCTATAGGGAGCTGTTGGCAATTTATGTGAGTTATTAAAAGGTAACAGTTGATGCTCGTTGGTGGTATAGCTATAAAGTAAAGGTAGGTGTAGTAGTTAGTATTATGTTGGATTTAATATCTGTGTAATGTAGAGGAAAGTGGGAGTCAAATTAGATGCAGGACTTATTAATAAACAGAGACACAAATACCTACACGTACACATGCCGAATTTTAATTTTAAAAGTTAAAATGTATACGCAAAATTTTCAAACATTTCAAAATTTTGTTGTAGGTATGAAAAATTTAAAGTACCTACTACCAAACCGCAAAAATAGATATTTTTGTGTGTGTGGAAAGTGGAAAGTGTGAAGTGTTATGTGCTGAAGTGAATATTGTAAAATGCAAAGAAAATTTCCAAGTTTATTGTTCGAAGTGCCAAGTGCGTTTATAAGTCTGTGGCAACAAGGAATAACAGCATAAGTCGACTTATGACGAAAATGATTTTTTGATACCATCCGATCCGCAATAAGCAGTTCCATCTGTCATATTTTTATCTCAAACCGTAAAGGAACTACAGACAAAAGAAAAACGACATAAGTCAGTATCTACAGAGCTTGCACAAGGAAAAACAACATAAGTACAATTCTTTAGTTTTTATTTTCTACTTGTGTTTTATTCCATAACGAAAAACCAAATCAACACACTCATAAGTTTACTTATGCTCTTTTTCCAAAACAATTAGCTATATTTTTTATTCGCGATCATAAGATTACTTGTGTTCTTTTTCCAAAATAAAATTGTAGCTTACACGCAGGTATGTTGACTTGTGTAGTTTTTCCAAAATCGTTTACGTACAAAATCCAGAAACAAGTTGACTTGTGTATATTTTATTTTATTCCGTTTTGATAAAAGAACCAACACAAGTTGACTTGTGTTGTTGTTCCAAAAGACGTTACGGAAGATACTTGAAAATAAGTATACATATGCTGTTATTTTGAAAGCAAACACATACTCAGTTGTGACATATGCCGTTTTCTTCTTATAAATCATAAAACATAAATCTACAATCCGACGAAGACGGAAGTATAGAGCATTGCGGTAAGATCCTTGAAGTCTGTTGATAAATTTTGTCAGGATTCAGTGGTGTTGACGCATGTTTCACCAGAGTATGTAAATAATTTTGACATTGAAGAAACACCTTCAACTGAAGTTAAAGAAAATATTGCTACAACATAAATTAATATGTAAATCTGATGACGACTGTCCTTTTAAATATGTCTTTGTCAGTATCGTTTGTAACACTGAAAATGTTTTGGTTGTATCAGTTTACGACCATACAACAGTATTAGCATAATACCATTGGTTGCGACGTTAGAGACAATTTCTTCTTGCTTTTCTTATAATATACTGTGTGGTGATTTCAACTGTAATCTGTTGGATAAGCGTTTAGCTGAAAATGTCCTTAATGTTTTTAAGGCGCTGAATCTGAGTCCCGTTAACTGCTCCACTGCTACCCACTTTACCAAAGAGTCTAGTTCGCTACTAGATCTGTATCTTGCCAGCGATGTTGGTAAGGTTATGCTTTACAGCCAGCTTTTAGCACCTGGTTTTTCCAAGCACGATTTACTTTTTGTTATTTAGATTTAGTTTTTCAGGTTGATCGACAATTTTTTCAATACCGAGACTTCAAAAACTTAAACACATCTGACTTAGTGCGAGATTTTGACTGCGTAGAATGGAACTCACTGTACCATATGCAAAATGTAAATGATCAAGTCAGGATTTTACGGCAAATTGTCAATCAGCTTTTTGAGAGGCATGTTCCTATTAAAACCCTTCTCGTTAGGCATGCGGCTCCACCTTGGATGAATAGCGACATCTCTGCTCTTATGTCACGACGAGATGCCGCCTACAGTCAATGGAGACGTTACAAAGTAGAGCACTTCCACACATTGTATTGCAGACTGCGTAATCAAGTTGTCGTCAGAACGGCAAAAAGACTTTATTATGAAAGTAAACTTGGTTCTTTAACCTCTGGCAAAAAATATGGAAAAACCTGCATGAAATCGGTATTGGCAAACAATCTAAAAAGCCTGTTGGTGACGTCGATTGTGATGCACTCAACAAAAAGTTTACGTCCATGTCCTTAAACGTTGCTTCACCCGTTCTTTCCCTTACTGAGGAGGAACCAACTGCTATCAACAGCTCTCTGAGTTTTATAAGAATACTATAGGAAGACATTGTGGAGGCAATAATATCGATTAAATCTAATGCTACTGGCCTGGACCAAATGGACCCTAAGTTCTTGAGACTACTGCTTCCATATATACTGCGCTATATAACCTACATATTTAATAGCATATTGACTACCTCCGAGTTTCCTTTAGAATGGAAGAAGGCTTTCCCATACCCAAAAAGCAAACAGGTTCTGCTACAGAATTTCGGCCGATTGCCATTCTTCCGTTTCTTTCGAAGGTGTTTGAAAAAACTATTCTGGGGCAGATCCAAAAATATCTTACAATCAACAACCTGTTAAGTACCTGTCAGTCAGGTTTTCGACCTAAGCGCAGCTGCAAATCCGCCTTACTTTTTGTAACTGATGAAATAAGAATGGCAATGGACAGTGATCATGTTACATTACTAACGCTGTTAGATTATTCAAAGGCTTTTGATACTGTTAATCACTCAATCCTTTGTAAAAAGCTGCGAATTAACTTTGGGGTTTCTTTAGAGTCCTGTAAGCTTGTTTTTTCATATCTCAACGGAAGGCAACAATGCGTGGTGGCTAATGGATACTCGTCCACATTTCTCAATGTTTTGAGTGGAGTGCCACAGGGATCTATCCTTGGACCAATCCTCTTCTCGCTTTACATAAATGAGTTACCACAAGCTGCTAAACATTGTTTAATTCATCTTTATGCTGATGATGTGCAGCTCCTGATAAGGCGACCTTTTGGGGCTAAAAATGATGCCGTAGCTTTAATGAACGAGGATCTGCTTTGCATTTCACAGTGGTCAAAAAAGAACGATCTCCGCCTGAACCCTGTCAAATCAACATCCCTCCCCATCTATCGCAAACACTTTGATCTATCGGGTTTAAACTCGTTGAAACTTGACGACAAAACCATTGAATATGTTAGCACTGCTAGAAACCTAGGAGTAGTATTCAATCGCACTCTCACTTGGGATGACCACCTTAATAGTGACATTGGTAAAGTCTATGGAAGTCTCCGCCTTCTTCAAGTCACTCGAAATTTCATACCGATCAAAACTAAACTGCTACTTGCTAAGGCCCTTGTAAACCTTTGTAAACTAGACTGTGTGACTAGCCGCAAATTGAATGTTGCTTATAACAATATTGTCCGCTATATTTATAATCTACGTCGTTATGATCACATATCCATTTTTGCGGTACGGATTTCTGGTTGTAGCCTAGACAGCTTAATAAACTTTCGCTCTCTGAGTTACCTGCATAAAATCATCCAAACACAACAACCTGATTATCTATATGGTAAGCTGAATTTCCCTCATTCAACAAGGTCCTTTGCTTTAATATTACCCCGGATACAATTTTCTAAATACTGAGCGTCAATTTTGTATTCATATTGTACGCTTTTGGAACTCTCTGCCCATCGCTATGAGAAGAATAAGAAGCATAAGTAGATTTAAATGTTTACTTTTCAACTATTTGGCAAATAATTGATGTTTAATTTCCTTTTCTTTATATAAATATGTAAATAGATGCTAAATTTCCTTTTCCTTATAAATAAATATGTAAATAGTAGGTATATAATTTTTATTCAAATTCTAAATTAATGTAAAGGCTTGCAACACTTTATAAGACTCATGTCCTACCTTGTAAGCGATTTTTGAAATAAATAAAATACAAAAAAAAACAAAATACAATTACTACCAAAATAAAAGGGGCTAAAAAACGCCGACAGGAGTTTAGAAACAAAGGTTTACCTTACAACACTCTAAGACAAAATAAAAAAATACAGGCCAGAACTTTAAAACCATTATCATCTAGCAGAAATAATTGTGGTAGCAAAATAACGCTTAAAAATCCACAACAATTATATGAAAATTATTGGGCCTTAGGCTGTTATAATAATGGGTGATTTTTTTGAGGTTAGGATTTTCATGCATTAGTATTTGATAGATCACGCGGGATTTCAGACATGGTGTCAAAGAGAAAGATGCTCAGTATGCTTTGACATTTCATCATGAATAGACTTACTAACGAGCAACGCTTGCAAATCATTGAATTTTATTACCAAAATCAGTGTTCGGTTCGAAATGTGTTTCGCGCTTTACATCCGATTTATGGTCTACATAATCGACCAAGTGAGCAAACAATTAATGCGATTGTGACCAAGTTTCGCACTCAGTTTACTTTATTGGACATTAAACCAACCACACGAATGCGTACAGTGCGTACAGAAGAGAATATTGCGTCTGTTTCTGAGAGTGTTGCTGAAGACCGTGAAATGTCGATTCGTCGCCGTTCGCAGCAATTGGGTTTGTGTTATTCGACCACATGGAAGATTTTACGCAAAGATCTTGGTGTAAAACCGTATAAAATACAACTCGTGCAAGAACTGAAGCCGAGCGATCTGCCACAACGTCGAATTTTCAGTGAATGGGCCCTAGAAAAGTTGGCAGAAAATCCGCTTTTTTATCGACAAATTTTGTTCAGCGATGAGGCTCATTTCTGGTTGAATGGCTACGTAAATAAGCAAAATTGCCGCATTTGGAGTGAAGAGCAACCAGAAGCCGTTCAAGAACTGCCCATGCATCCCGAAAAATGCACTGTTTGGTGTGGTTTGTACGCTGGTGGAATCATTGGACCGTATTTTTTCAAAGATGCTGTTGGACGCAACGTTACGGTGAATGGCGATCGCTATCGTTCAATGCTAACAAACTTTTTGTTGCCAAAAATGGAAGAACTGAACTTGGTTGACATGTGGTTTCAACAAGATGGCGCTACATGCCACACAGCTCGCGATTCTATGGCCATTTTGAGGGAAAACTTCGGAGAACAATTCATCTCAAGGAATGGACCGGTAAGTTGGCCACCAAGATCATGCGATTTGACGCCTTTAGACTATTTTTGTGGGGCTACGTCAAGTCTAAAGTCTACACAAATAAGCCAGCAACTATTCCAGCTTTGGAAGACAACATTTCCGAAGAAATTCGGGCTATTCCGGCCGAAATGCTCGAAAAAGTTACCCAAAATTGGACTTTCCGAATGGACCACCTAAGACGCAGCCGCGGTCAACATTTAAATGAAATTATCTTCAAAAAGAAAATGTCATGGACCAATCTAACGTTTCAAATAAAGAATCGATGAGATTTTGCAAATTTTATGCGTTTTTTTTTTTTTTAAAGTTCTCAAGCTCAAGATAAAAGAGTTCTTTACATTTCATCACTAATTCATATAAAACCAAAGTCTTAGAGAAAAACAAAAAAGTGTGGAGTTAAGCACCGGGATCGACAAATTTCTCCAGGATATATAATTAAATACAGGTGAAAATATCACAGTATGTAAATCTTGTTTTTTGGGTTGTTTTGGTGAATCAAATGGTTTTGTGAGGTCAGTAATACGTAAGGAAATGAGTTCACCTTCCAGTACTCTTGTGTTGCAATGTTGCAAATGTTGCAACTTATACATTTGATCTCCAGCAGTGCTTGCCTACCCCATTTTTGAAATGCAATATCGCCTTCTACAAGCGTCAGTTATGGACCTATAATTTAACAGTCCACAATTTGGATAACGATCAACCTTACTGTTATATATGTGGCATGAAGGAATGGCAAAGAGAGATGAAAATGAGATGGCCTGAAGAAGTTCCTGTTGCCGTTAAAAATTTAATTTTTAATAACGATTCTTGTCCGGACCAAAATAAGAACACGCATGTTAATTGCCTGTTTATAGCCGCTTTAGCGAATAGCGAGCAACTAGAGGTAATTGACCATAAATTCCTCGAACCCGGTCATACTCACATGGAATTTGATGTCGACCATTCTGTAACTAAACGAAAAAAAAAAGCACACAACAGCTAAGATTCACCATCCAAGAGACTGGCAGAAGTTTATTGCTGACACAAGGAACAGAAATCCTTTCAAAGTGAAGGAAATGCGTCAGCCAGATTTCCTAGACTTTGCTGCAGCCTCAAAGAACAAGTTCACATGGCGAAAGGTTGATACTGATGGTGAGAAATATTCGTGGCGTGAATTCAGGTGGCTAAGATATCGCAAAGACAACTTTGGTTCAATATTCTACAAAAACACTTTAGCCGAGGATAAGCCATTTTAGGAAATAAATTTAAGAAAACGTGGCGGAAAAATTAGCAATAGATTTATTGAACATGTCCCTCATATTTGAAAGAAAAGGCGCAAGCTCTTTTTAGATTATGTTGGTCCCCAGTTTCATGCCTTTTATAGAAGTTTGGTTGTTGATACCATTACAAAAGAAAACGTTCATCCGGATGTATGCGACAGCGATGAAGAAGATGAATAAAAAATGGTACATTTTTGTTAATTTTATTTTTAAGAAATGTTTGTGAATTTTTGTGCCTAATAAAATACAATTCTGATTCCTTTATAATATTTTATTACTCAACACTTTTATTAATTGTTGATTTTTTTATAACTATTTAATTTAAGTAATTATTTTTATCCTTCTACGATTTTGAATCATTTATGCAAAATTTCAACAATTTGTTTTGGAAAAAGGAGTTAAGTAAATTTATTTTAGTGCGTTATTTTATTTTGTGTTTGGAAAAATTACACAACTTAACTTGAACAAAATTATTTCATTGTACTCATTTTGGAAAAAAGGCACAAGTCGACTTAACCGACAGCTAAGTTAAAGTTTAAATGAGGAACAACGACATAAGTCATATTTTTATCAAAATCAGTTATAAATTGACATCAAATCAATTCTTTTTAAATTCATATAAGATCTTACAGTAATTTTCGCGTTTAAACTTTGTCAATAAGTCTTGTACCTGATTTGTGAATGCAAACCAAACATTTAAATCGCTTTCCTGGAAAGTAGCAAAAACTGACTTATGTCGTTTTTTCTTGTTGCCACAGAAGTGAATTGATAATGTAAATGAAATTGTATGATGTAGGTATGAAGTTTAAAGTGTAAAGAGAACTTGATGCAAGTGACATTTTTGATCTTATTTTTTTTTTTTTTTTTCAAATATGTATCATTAAACATTTTTGTGTATTCTACAAACTCCATTGACGAAGTATCACCATCATTTTATATTCGGTTGAAGAGTACCAGCTGTAGTCACCAGAACTATTAATCAGCTGTTTTGTTTACATTTAATTCAGCGCAGTGAGGGTGTTTTAAATTTCTCAGCTGGGGTATGCTCACCGTGTCCAGGGTTAGTTAAATAAAACACCGAAATTTAACATCAATAGGCCTTTGTCTTTATTTGTAATTAACTTTATTATTTTGAATTTATTTTATATAGTCAGTTAACATTCCTTTTTCTTTGTCTAATTCTAATTTCGTAATAATTCTTCTCATCTAGATCTCGGCTTGTATCACTGGTCCGAAGTAGTCTACGCGATAGTCGTCGGTCAGCAGGCGGCACGGGGTTCATCTCTTCCGTCAATTCGGTCCGGACTGGGGTAATCGCCGTTACGCGGGTGAATCGCCTATTATCGTGTGTGAAACACAGCCGAAACTAGTAAAACACAGCCGAAACTGGTAACACACAGCCGAAACATGGTAAAACACAGCCGAAACTGGTAACACACTTAACATAAAGATTGGTTTTTGAGCACCGCTTAAAAATGTTCTTTTATTGTCTCTAAAGGAGGCTGACAATAAATAACATAATGTGTATCCTTACCTTACATTTACACATTTCAAGGGTTAAAGAAACAGCTTTAGTTATTAGATTATTTTAGAACATTGTTATCCAGCCAGATATGGTCTAACTATTTAATTTGGACGACTCCTTACATATGAAAGCATTCCAAGATTATAACAGGATTTAAAATATGCCATATTTAAAAGCTAAAATACAACAGTTTAGAGGGTTTCGGCATTTCTATAAATGCACCCTAGAAAATGAGACAGTTTTCCAGAAAAATGTGATCTTTTTCTTAGGAAAATAAAACAGTATAGTATAACGTATTTTTTCGAACTCAATTTTCGGGAGTCTATTACTGTCTGCTATTACTTGTCTGCTAGAAGACAAATTCCAAAAAATTGCGTGAACCTTTTGAAAATATTTTGATCTTAAAGGAGTCAACAAAACTTACAAAAGGTAGAGAGAAAAATGTTTGGTTCTTGAAAATAATGAAAAAAATGCATTTAAGTACATAGTTTCCCCAAAATTTAAATAATAATAAGTTAAGGTTAACAAATAAGTTGAGAAGAAACTTTTGTGTGGCACTCATAAACTACACGTTGCAGAATCCCTTTTCACTTCAGTCCTCGATAGATTCAAAGCTTTTATAAAAAATTAATAGATATGAAACGTTCAATGTTTTTCAATTAGCCATTAGTTTAACGAAAGTTTCACTTCTGCTGTGCTTGGGACGTTTATATTTTTGAAATTCGTGTTTAAATCTGAGTTCTAGAGCATCCAAAGCAAATTCCCTTCAAAAACTAGATTTCTTTAATTTTTTAAGACCTTAAAAGTTTTTGTATTTTAACGAAAATCAATTTTAAAACTAAGAACTTGAATATTTGATCTTATGAAAATAATTTATACCATTACTAATGATTTTTCCAACAAATTCTAAATTGTGTGAAAAAAAAATATTTTAGTTGTTTTTGACAGCAAACCACTTTTGGTGAATATCGTTTGAATTACTAACAAATCTTTAGATGAAATATTTAATCATACAACTAAACATGTATTAGTTTTATGGCTCAAATGAACTCCCTGGATCGTTTATTGGTCAAAAGTTCATAAATTTGTGCTCAGCAATTGAAATAGGGCTGGGTTCTTGCTCCAGTCCTCAGTGCAAAATAGTATTTTTAGCAACAAGTTTAAAGCAGTAAAATACAAATTTTATTTTCATTAAAAAAAAATATAAATAACTTAAAACATATCCACTAACGCTAAACGATAAGTTTTGAATTGAAGGGAATTCCTACGAAAATTAAAACAAAATAATCTGCAGGGGGAGGTTCATGACCCCTACGACCCCCCCTGCATCCGATGTTGCGCTGATAATGTTTTTTTTCAAACTCCAATAATTTTCTACTTTTCCTCGTAAATATTAATTTTGTACCTTGACACGCGTTTATAAAAGGTACAGAAATTACGAATAAAGTATGCGACTACTTTCAATACTTACAGTTTCACAAATTTAGAGCGTTCAGTAACTTCCAAATTCATGTTTATTTCATGCTTACAGGTGTGTATAAAATTAGAATGGTCGTTCTTGTAGTAAGCATAATTATAGCAATTCTCAATTTTTATATTCCTAATGCCATTGTAAATAATTTAAAGAAGAAATGAATCAAAAAAAGACGGCACAAAAGATATTGACTAATAAATTGCTCCCTGTGACTTAACACCTTTGGACTTCTTTTTGTATCCTCACAAAATTCTCTGGTGCATATTGATAAACCGGCAATAATTGATAGATTAGAAAAAAATATGTCTAAAAAAGTGGTGTAAGAATATGACCGACAGAGGATGTCGCATAAATCGCAGTTGCCAATTATTTTTCAATATTAATTACTATGAAAATCTTGAGCTACTAGCGCCAAAAAAAATGTCATTCGATTGAATTGGTTTTGTTTCATTTCTTAAAAAGATCCCTAAAATACTTTCGATAATTCTAAAATCATAAGTTTTAAGAAATATTAAAATACTAGCTTTTTCCCGCAACGTCGTCCGCATTAGAAAGTTTTTTGGATAGTAGTATGAAAAAATCTGAGCTGTACTTTTTTTGTACGTATGTTTGAATTGTGCCGCGATGGGATGAGGCCATACTAAGTGTGATTGTCATAGGTTAGGGTAGGTTAGGTTTATACATTTTAAGAAGAAGATAGGTTACTGCAATACATTTTTATATACGACGTTTTTTGTTTTTCCTTCCTTGACCAGAACGTAAAGATTTTGTGGGTTTGAGACTCGTGAGCACGCTACATATAATTGTCCATGGGAAAACCAGTTTTTTTTCCAAATTTACACCTGCAGCTTTCAGCGTTTGCTCCTGAGCTTTATTTATTGTTATTGCAAATGCTGCTTTCAGAGGAAACTGCACTCTTTTAAACTGAAACTGCAAATCGGTTGGAATTATCGGAATTCGGGGAATTAAAACAATTTTTCCTTTTTCTATCCAGTCATGATTTTGTTTTTTATAATATTTCGTACTAAATTGAGTCATCTGTAGACGTGGACCATTACATAACTTTGATGCGTCAAGATTTCTCATTAAAAGGACTGGAACACCAACCTTCAATCTCAACTTATGAGAAGGCACCCCTGATAATTCCAAAGAATTAAGAAACTCTACTCGACGATATCTCCCTCCACGTCCGACATAATTTGTTCGTTTATCTGGCTAACTATCTCCTTAGTTTGAGCTAAAATTGCCCTCGCACAAAACCACTCCCGATTGCCCATATTAATATGCAGGTTTGGATAGACATTACTTTTTAATTCATCTGTGCTACAGACAATTTGACAGAATTCATGACTCAACGTAATCAAGCCGTTACAATCTGTTGGCATACAATCTTTTCCGATTTTTAGAAGAGCAGCGGCATATTGTCCTGCTTGAGAATCATTGTGTAGCTGTACTCGCATATTCGTAGTCAGACAAAACTTTTTTACATGTACCCATAACACAGATGCTTTCATACTCATCTGCCGGTGTACCTCCAGTAATTACCGACAGGGTCTGTCTAAAGTCGCCAGCTAAGAGAACCACCATCCCTCCCATGATAGCCCGGTTGTTCTTGATGTCTTTCAGTGTACGATCTAGTGCTTCAACTGCTTTTTTGTGGGATATTGTACATTCATCCCAAACCAACAATTTACACTGCTGCAACATTCTTCCACGCTCACTACTTTTACTGATATTACATACTGGCGTTTCCTCATGATCTAAGTTCAACGGCAGGTTCAGAACCGAGTGCGCTGTCCGTCCACCACTAAGCAGCGTAGCTGCTATTCCTAAAGGAATCTACTGCTAAAGCAACTACATTGTTTTTCCGAATTTGAGCTAACAATAGATTCAAAAGTGGTAATTTAGGAGTGAAAGCGATCGGATTCCCGGAAAGTAATTTTTTCCATGGGAATGCGATGTTTTTCCGAGGTCAAAAGCAACTCATGTCCTTTTTTAAGTTTCAAACTATCTCCTTACCAAATTTCATCTAAATCTGTTCAGTAGCTTAGGCGTAAAAGCGATCGGCCCACCTGAATTTTCCCATGGGAATGCGTCATTTTCCCGGGGTAAAAAGTAGCCTATGTCCTTTCTCGGGTATCAAAATATCTCCATACCAAATTTCATGCATATTGGTTCAGTAGTTTAGGCGTGATTGAGTAACAGACAGACAGACAGAGTTACTTTCGCATTTATAATATTAGTATGGAAGTATGGATATTTCTATATTGCATTTTCAAAATTTATATTGAGCTCGATTTAAAAAACTTTGCTCCCAAAATCACAAAAACCAGTTGCTCCAATGAATCTACCATTATTACTTTAAAATTCTTATCATAAAAGCTTTATATTGTTCTCTGTCTCTTTAATTCTCTCTCTTTCTCTCACTCCTAATTTGTAGTTCTTGGTGTATTTTTCAAATGTGTGTTATCAAAGAATAAAAAAAACTTTCATTACCACTCCAGGACAGGAACTCTACAACAGTTCATAGAGTACCAGTACACATCAAATCTCTGTCACTGGGTTAAAGCTTCTTATTTTCTCCCATGAGAACAAACTAAATTTCCCATTATTTTCCCTGTATAATTTGTACTCTTCCACACACAACAAAAACTCTCCACTTTAAATCAAAACAAACTCAAAAAGCTCAATTTTTGCACCTTAATCCACCACCAAAATCAAAAATACTCTACTCGTAAACTTTTTTTCATCACGATTTTTACTCTCTCTCTCTCTCTCTCTCTCGTGCGATTTTCAAAAATCAAGAGAGAAGCATCCTTATTCTTATAAACCAGGATGCTATCCTGTATCTGGCTCTGTAGCATCCATAGTCACAGCTCACCAGATTCAACAAATATCCTTTTAAAGTAAAATACATTCCTACAAAATCTTCAGTTACTCTCGGTTAACCATTCGAAATAGATGCTTCCCAAAAAAAAGGAAATTTCTAATATTCCTCTTCTTCTAAATCAGCCAAAAATATAGGAAATATAAAAGCCAAAATAAAAAGCATTTTTAAAGAAAATTTCGATTCCAGGATATTATTTCACAGAAAATTATCCTTTGGGTGTTGTTTAGTTCGTTTGGTGTGATTTTCTCAAAAGCTAGAGCACGTAATTTTCGGTATTTTTGGAAATTTTATGCGCGTATCTTAAAAAAGTTTTTGAAGTTTAAATATTTTTCAAAGAAGAATATATTTAAAGAAAAAAGAAAAGAAAAATATTCAACCCCTAACTTAAGAGTTTCCTCTCTCTTGCATCCAAACCAAACCATTATCATAATCATCATAAACATCTGTGTGGAGCATTTAACCTCTCGCTCACTACTCTACACCTACGCCATATACGGTCAGTTTTCTTTCTCCCTCTCTTGTATGCTTTGAATCAAGTGTTTACACAATTTTGTTGTGATTTTCCGAAAAAAGAAAAATATCTGAGTATATAATATTTTCGTCCTTAATTGTTTTAGGATCGAAAAATAAATTTATTATCATTAGAAAAAAAATTGATTTCCCGGAATAATAAAGAAAAGTGTCAACACTTATTAAAAAAAAAAAAAACAAGGTGTTTTATTTTGTGTGTTTAATATTTCTCGCATTTGTGAATTTATACGTGTGAAGAAAGAAAAGATACGAAACGTTCAATATTGATCAAATATCCCCCAAGAGTGGATAGAAAAATAAGGCCCAGAGTCTTAGAATATACCTACCTAACTTGCTTGGATACAATTTGCACGTACTTCAGGTTCAAGACACGCACGTTTTCAACCCCCTAAAGGTATGTACATCACATTTATTCTACTCGTATACAGGTTCCTCACCTCTGCTTCCCTAGACAAAATAAAAATAAGAACAATTCCAGAAGAAAATCAAAGTCACAGAGATATCGTTTGACTTTTAATACAATTTTCACAATATCTCTACAATATCTCGACAAGAGGTGGGTGGGTGTGGTTAATTGGGGTATTTTTTGGCATTTATTTTTCCCAATTGGCAGATAACGGCTTTGGCTTATGAATCCTTTTTGTTTGCGTTTGGATTAAGAATGTTATTAGCAACGCTGCTGTGTAGGTACGTTACCTAGGTTCTCAGAATTTTCAAACTTTTGTAGTCGTGTTGATGTACATCATAAGTGTTGCCGTTTAGGGAAGACACGCTCATAAAATATAAATAAACACATTTTAAGTGGGTGCAGATAGGAAGATGTTCTTTTTTTAAAGACAGGTTCAAGGGTGGGACATGGTTTTTTTTTAGATTTTCTTAAAAGGTGTATTCAATATAAATGAGTTGAGTAGGTTTGTGTAGTCCTCCCACTTATGAGTTATTTTGATTAAATTGGTAATTAAATTGAATAATTTTCTAAATTAAATACTGATGACACGAATAATGAGTAGCAGACATACATACGTATGTACCTAGCTAAAGTGTCTCAAAAACCAATTCTTCACCTTAAATAATCAAATGTAATAAGAAAATGTGTTCAGAAATTCGAAAGGGTTTTATTGTGGTGAGATGATGGCAATTATTGATATGCATTTTCTTCAATTTTCCACATTCGTTTAAAGTTCTTTTGTGTGGTTTTCTAACTTGTGGTATGGTTTTAAAACTTGTGGTTGGTTTTATATGTGCCTGTACTGTATGTATTTAATTGTATTTAATTTATTTAAAAATTTGAAAAGTGAGACAGAATTGTAACCACATAATTAGGATACGACTTTAAGATTGGAAGTTTAGAAAACTTCAATTTTTAATTATAAATAGAGCTTAAAAATCGTCGAGTTTTTCAAAACCTTAAAAATATACTTGAACTTCATATAACACTAGAACGCAATGCAAGTTCTTTCTTTAAAAAATTGAATTTAGAATCAATTGAACTTGATTCTGAATGCAATTAAACTTGCGTTTTTTAAATAAAATTCAAGTTATCAAAAGATGCACATGAATGGACAAACAAAATAAGGCACACGTATTTGAAGAGCTATACCTTAATTTGAATATTTTTAAAGAATATAGACTGATGTTGAATTTACTTTTCTGAATTTTTTGATACATTTCTATTCTCTTCACACTTCACAAAATCATCAATTTGAATCTGGGAGTCCCATAACGGTCATGGTGTGAAAAGAGGTGAAAATATTTTTGTTTCTAATAATCGACATGTTTCTTAAATTTTCAATAAGTTTTTGAAATCAAAAATGTCGAAAAATATCAATTTCCAAAAAAAAGGAATTTACTATCAAAAAACGGTCATCAAAAAAGGAAGATATTTTCACCAATAAAATAACGTTTTTACCTTGTCGCAGAAACAGTACAATACTTTTTCAATTTATTAAGCTGTCCAAAATTTGTATCTTGCTGTAAAATTTTTCTATCACATCGGAATTTTTAAAATATTCCCATTTAAAATGCTAAAGACAATCAAAAACGGTGTTATTGAGGCTAAGTTAAAACACAACATATTCTTTACTAAGAACTTGTATGAAGATTTTCCAAAGTACTTCTAGATACAGTTTAAACCATTTTAGTACATCCCTTAATTTCATTTCTTTCATTTGACATTATGTGAAGTTTTGAAAAATTGTGAAATTAATGCTTTGTGGTTTTGAAAAAAAAGTTATGAAGTTTATTTTTAATGCTGATTTCAATTCCAAACATCGATTTTAACAACCTACTCAAATTTAAAAAAAAATACCCGTTTCAATGTTACTATGTTTATATTTTTCGAAAGTTTTATGAAATACTAAAATAAATTTAAGCTAAGTTATGAAGATAGGGATTATAGATTTGGAAAACCGACCGTAATCTTTATAAACATTTACAAAGAATTATTACGAAAATCTGACGTGATAGAATAATTTTGGAGTCGGATTTGAATTAAGGTCATCAAAAACCGATCGAAAAGGATCACGCATATTTTTATTGTTTAAGTGTTTTGAAATAATATGTGCGCACAATCATTTAAAAAAAAAATAAAACTTGTTAACTTCCCATAGGAAGTTATTGTAATGGGTCCGATTTGTCAAATTGAAAATTTTGACATTTCTCGACGTTTCAAGGTCTCTAGAGTCGACATAAAAGATTTTTAGAAAGATGTCTGTGCGTGCGTGTGTACGTACGTCCGTACGTCCGTATGTCCGTACGTTCGCGACGTTTTTTTCGTTGTCCATAGCTCAAGAACCAGAAGAGGTATCGACTTCAAATAAATTTTGTTATACAGATAATAAGGCAGAAAGATGCAGAAAGGGCTCTCAAGAAAATTGCGTGGGTGGTTTTTTTTTACCATAGCAGTTTAAAAAAAAGGTGAACATTTTGGTTAACCCTTAATATCTTACGAACCAAAAATGCTAGAGACTTGAATTAAATTTTATATAATATATTGTAACGTGATACCAAACAAGTATATTTTTTGAAAAAAATCCAGTTTTTTTTATAAATCAAAAAAACTGAAAAAAAAATTTGTCACCTCGAAAATTTTACAAAATGATTTTATCTCCAAAACAATTTTGTGCAACGAAGAATAATGTTTTTGACATCTGGTAAAATTTTGAGAAAAATCGAATTGATAGTTATTTTACAAAAAATAAAAACCTAACAAAAAAACAATACTAAAACTTGGTAAAAATTTACTTTCGACTCAAATAGCTTTTCAAAAATTAAAAATATTGTCTTCAAACTTTTTTTATTTCACAGAAAATATTGTTTTCGATATTCAGTGGTTTTTTATAAAAATCTAACTGTCCATTTTTTCATAAAAAAATAAAATCTACAAGAAATAGTACGCAAATTTAGTAAAAATTGATGTTCGGTTCTTGATATCTCTCAAATTAATTTAATTCATCTAATTAGTAAAAATTTAAGAAATGCTACTAAAAATTTGTAAAAATTTGTTTTTCACTAAAAATCTATTTAACAAAACTAGATTTTCAAACTAAACTTATTCTTTATATGAAAAATATTGTTGGTAATTTCAAAATTTTTAAGAATAATTCAACTGACAACTTTTTTAACCCAACACGAAAACCTACAAACTTTGAAGCAAGACAAATCGACAGACGGGATGGGAAGTTTTCAGTGTGGGTCGCATCCCAGCCTCTTTTTTTTTCGAATCAACCACAATCCATCTCAATGTTATTTCAAACTTTTTAAATAAAATAGATAAAAGTACAAAAATAAATTTGCTTTATTCTCACCAAACTAGACATTTCAGAGACATGGTGGCGTCTCGCATGGCATTTTTTAACACCATCAACTTTCTTGGAAATATCTCACTTTTTCAAAATTAATAAAAATCATTTCTCACAAAAATTTAATATTTATTAGTATTTTGTTTTTTGTTCTTGAGTTTTAATTAATCATAAAATAATTATATTTGTTTACGAGTTTAAAAAAACTTAAGGAACACAAACAAATTCCTGCAAGAAAACTCAAAACTATTTGTATTCATATTTTTGTGGGCGTTCCTAAAATAGTTTTCAAAAATTTAAGGTCGTTTTAAATTTAAAAACCAACACATTTTTAAATCTAAATGACAATGAATAAATTCTAAGTAAAAAGAATCCAGTGAAATGTCAATTTTACTGTTTATAATTTTGCAATGAGCAGTAGTTTTAATTTCTTATACTATTTGAATTCTTAATTATCATTTAAAAACAAAAGCTTGAAATGAATTGAATAGCAGTGAAATAGATTTCAGTTTCAATTTATACTACTTCTTATTTAAGTTTGAAAATATTAATTCGAAACAAAAATTATTTTTTGTGATTGTTTTTATGAACTACATTATGAAAAATTCACAAAATAAATGTTTGATAAATTTAATATTCTTAAATTAACTTTAAATAAAAGTGCATATAAAATATTATTAAGAAATCGATAGTCAACTTTTAAAATTCTTATTAAAAATCTTACGGCCAGTTCCTTGACAATGTTTTGAAATTAATTTAAAACTCGATCTAATGTCTCTTGGTTTATGTTTTAATTTTGGTTTTAAAAACATTTACACTCTGCGAAATAATAATAAGTACAAACAAAAAAACACTACTGTTCCCTCTGTTTTTATGAAAAATTACTATTAAGGAATGTCAACCCTTTTGTTTGATTTTATATTTTTATAACGGTTTAACTAAATTTCTTCTTCTTGTACCATTAGTCTTACAATAATTTATTAATCTTTATTGTGATACGAAAAATTTATAAGACCAAGTGATTGCATTTAAGAATCGTTATTAATAAAGGACCAAAAATAAGAAAATCTTCAGATAACAAAGGTTTGTTAGTTATAAATAATTTTATTAGAATAAAACACGTCGTCGTTATGATTTTATAATAATAATAATACCTCCTGAAAGCCATTATCTGAAGAAAAGCGGGGTCTTGTTGCTGAATACCGAGAACAGAGGAAAACACCTAGCCAAATCGGTAGCATACTTTCAAGAAGTAAATCTGTAATAGACATTTTCTTAAAGCTGCGTTAAAATTATGTAGTTAAGCGAAGTTCAGGTAAAAACTTAAATTAACCTAGGGAGAAATCAAACGCCTAAACGTTAATGAATCGATATGCCGCGCGAAAATTTTGAACAAGGCGGGTGCAAAAAGTTTTGAAAGGTGTAAAAATATGAGAAACGCGTCCGAAAACCAAAACTTAAAACTCGTCAAAAAGCGAACAGATTGACTTTTACTGAAAAGTATCAATTTTTTCGAATGAGAGAAAATTGAGGAGTCCCAGACGACGACGTCGGTTGCCAACAATTTCAGCATGATAAACGAAACAAAAAGCAGCATGGAAATGAACGCAATTTTGAAGGTGGTACGTTGATGGTTTGGGTGCCAGAATATACGGATGAAATATTTGTTATTTATGTTTCAAAACCCGAACCTGATTGAATTCGTTTAGACAATTTTAATACAAAACGTTTTTAAAAATAGACGTTAATTTTACACTATAAATTATTTGACAAGCGTTATTCAAGAAGATTGAGTCAAAATTAATATGTGTCAAATAAAATCATTAATAATTTCAATACCACGACATCTACGAGATGTTATTCAACGAAAAGGATGAAGCATCAAATTTTGAACGTCTTTTTAAAAACTTTAAGTTTTACTAAGAATTGCTTTTAAATATTGCCCTTAACAATATTTCGTTCTGAAAAAAAACCCATATCAAAATTATAAATTAAAGTCTAACTTTTCATATTTTTGTTTTTTCTTATCGGTTTAGTTGTTAAGATACTAAAAGTAAAATTAGTTTGTTAAAATCAAATAATAAATGAAAAAATGGTATTTTGTGTTTGTCCTTATCATTACTTCGTAGAGTGTAGAACCCGAGCATTTCTTCAATTTCTATAATTTCCTTAGAACTTTCTATAAATTTACTATTGAGTTTTAAGATTGTTCTGGGTCACGTATGTGGGTGTTGAGAATTTAGGTGTTTAAAAAGTAAGACGGATTTTACCCGCTATATAATTTATAATGTAAACTTTTATAGTGTTTTTCAACATAAAATTCGACCAAATGGAAATTATTGCTTTTGAAAAGGACATAATGTCCAAACAGACGGTCTGCCTTCTTTAAATCGAAAAAAGAAGCTGGGATGCGACCCACACTGATAACTTCTCATCCCGTCTGTCGATTTGTCTTGCTTAAAAAATTGTCTATATGTATCAATTTTTACCAAATTTGCGTACTAGTTTTTGTAGATTTCATTTTTTTATGAAAAAACGGACTGTTGGATTTTTATAAAAAATTACTAAATATCGAAAACAATATTTTCTGTGAAATAAAATAAGTTTGAAGCCAATATTTTTAAATTTTAAAAAGCTATTTGAGTCGAAAGTGAATTTTTACCAAGTTTTAGTATAGTTTTTTTTTAGGTTTTTATTTTTTGTAAAAAAAACTGTCAATTCGATTTTTCTGAAAATTTTATCGAAAGTTGTAAACAATATTTCTTATAAGTTAAAATTAGTTGGAAGCCTTAATCTCAAGTTTTTGAAAATATATTTGAGTCGAAATTCAATTTTTACCAACTTTGAGTAATTTTTTTTGTTGGTTTTTATTTTTTATAAAAATGTATTAACTTTCATAACATTTTTCAGTTGTAAGATATATTTAAGATATCAAATCTCTGTGGAAGCTGCGTACTACGCAAATTTTTGTAAAGCCTTATCTATGAAAAATAAGTAGTAGTAGTAGTACTACTACTATAAAAAATAAAGTATCTATCTATTTTTTATAAAAAAAAACTGTCAATTCGATTTTTCTCAAAATTTTGCCAAATAATTAAAACGTTATTTTTCTTTGCACAAAATTGTTTTGGTGATAAAATCATTTTGTATTCGTAAAATTTACGAGGTGACAATTTTTTTTCAGTTTTTTTGATTTATACAATTTTTATCAAAAAAATTTACTTGTTTTGTATTACGTTACAATATATAATATAAAATTTAATTCATGTCTCTTGCGTTATTGGTTCGTGAGATACTTAGGCTTAACCAAAATTTTCACGTTTTTTAATACGACTATGGTAAAAAAAAACACCCATGCAATTTTCTTCAGAGCCCTTTCTGCATCTTTCTGCGTCATTATCTGTATAACAAAATTTATTTGAAGTCGATATCTCTTCCGGTTCTTGAGCTATGGACGACGAAAACAACGTCGTGAACGTACGTACACACGCACGCACAGACATCTTTCTAAAAATCGTTTATTTCGACTCTAGGGACCTTGAAACGTCGAGAAATGTCAACATTTTCAATTCGATAAATCGGACCCATTACAATAACTTCCTATGGGAAGTTAAAAATCTGTAATAAAGTATTTATCTAATGTTTATGGATATACATATAAGGTTTGAGATTTAAAGCTATAATGAACAAAGAAAAATATTGACTTCAAACTTTTTTATCTTACACTAAATGTTGGTAATATTATATATTTTTAACTTCCCATAGGAAGTTATTGTAATGGGTCCGATTTGTCAAATTGAAAATGTTGACATTTCTCGACGTTTCAAGGTCTGTACGTTCGCGACGTCTTCTTCGTCCTCCATAGCTCAAGAACCCGAAGAGATATCGACTTCAAATAAATTTTGTTATACAGATAATAAGGCAGAAAGATGCAGAAAGGGCTCTCAAGAAAATTGCGTGGGTGGTTTTTTTACCATAGCAGTTTAAAAAAAAGGTGAAAATTTTGGTTAACCCTAAATATCTCATGAACCAATGACGCTAGAGACTTGAATTAAATTTTGTATTATATATTGTAACGTGATACAAAACAATTATATTTTTGGAAAAAAATTCAATTAACGGTTTTTTTTATAAATCAAAAAAACTGAAACAAAAAATTTGTCACTTCGAAAATTTTACGACTAAAATATGATTTCATCTCCAAAACAATTTTGTGCAACGAAGAATAATGTTTTTGACATCTGATAAAATTTTGAGAAAAATCGAATTGACAGTTTTTTTACAAAAAATAATAACCTAAAAAAAAATAAAAAAAAGTTGGTAAAAATTGAGTTTTGACTCAAATATCTTTTCAAAACTTTGAGATATTGGCTTTAAACTACTTTTATCTTTCAAAAAATATTGGTTTCAACATTCAGTAAAATTTTGAAAAAAATAGAATTGACAGTTTTTTTACAAAAAATTAAAAACCGAAAAAAAAATTAACAAAAGTTGGTAAAAATTGATTTTCGACTTAAATATCTTTTCAAAAATTTGAGATTATGGCTTCTAACTAATTTTAACTTATAAGAAATATTGTTTTCAACAGTAAGAAAAATTTTGAGAAAAATCGAATTGACAGTTTTTTTACAAAAAATAATAACCTAAAAAAAAAATAAAAAAAAGTTGGTAAAAATTGAGTTTTGACTCAAATATCTTTTCAAGACTTTGAGATATTGGCTTTAAACTACTTTTATCTTTCAAAAAATATTGTTTTCAACATTCAGTAATATTTTGAAAAAAATAGAATTGACAGTTTTTTTACAAAAAATTAAAAACCGAAAAAAAAAATTAACAAAAGTTGGTAAAAATTGATTTTCGACTTAAATATCTTTTCAAAAATTTGAGGTTATGGCTTCTAACTAATTTTAACTTATAAGAAATATTGTTTTCAATATTAGGACAAATTTTGAGAAAAATCGAATTGACAGTTTTTTTTTTAAAAAATAAAAACCTAAACAAAAAAATTAATAAAAGTTGGTAAAAATTGATTTTCGGCTCAAATAGCTTTTCAAAAATTAAAAATATTGGCTTCAAACTTATTTTATTTCACAGAAAATATTGTTTTTTATATTCAGTAATTTTTTTATAAAAATCCAACAGTCCGTTTTTTCATAAAAAAAATAAAATCTACAAAAAATAGAACGCAAATTTGGCAAGAATTGATACATTTAGACAAACTTTTAAGCAAGACAAATCGATAGACGGGATGGGAAGTTATCAGTGTGGGTCGCATCCCAGCCTCTTTTTTAAAATAGTTTTTATAAATATCCACACATGGACACGAATGGTTAATTATCAGTGTGGGTTGCAACTCGGCCTCTTATTTTTTAAAGATGTTTTAAACTTATAAAAACAGAATGCTTAAAAAAATCCTACCTTGATGTTGGCAACGATGCATGGCCAATTATGTATATCAATTAAAATAAAGTTATCAATTTTTAAAGTCAATATTTTTTGTCTGTTTACTCTGAAGCTCTTAATATATTATTTTTTTAGAGCAGAATATTTCGAATCAATAAAACATAACAATTGTTCATGCTCAAATGAAGCGAATTTAATAAATTAAATTAAGAAGCACTAAAATACTACCGCATCGTATGGTCAAATCAATTTATGTACATAAAATCATTGCTATAGTTCCGTGTTCCATCATGATAAATAATATATATTAAAGGTTTTTGACCTTTTTCAAATTGAATTAAACGCAAAATATTTCAACCTCACTTAATTATTATAATTATTGCTCGCAGATATTGAATTATTTATACAGTTGAAGGTATTGAAGTACCTTTGGTATAAATTTCAACACTATTAGTTTGAGCAAAAACAATCAAATTATTTGTTTTGCCTTAATCCTATCGGCGTTTTGGCGTCATCGTTTGGAGGCCAGGCCAATGGCATCAGTGGAGAGGTTAATAACTTCCAATTTATTTATGTACATCGAAAATATTAATAGAAAACCATTTCAAAAGCATTCTGTGCACTACACGCACCAACCAACCAACCAACTAACCCAAAAATAAAAAAAGAAAAACCACCAACCTGGCTAAAAGCTTTAAAGCCATTATTTTAAAATGGTACAGTTGAGTGCTCTCTCCGTTTAAAAAATAAATATTTCGCTTTTCTATTCAATTTTGTTGTCGGTCTCTAAATAGGCCAAAATATAAAACACACAAATAAAACTTTAGGTCATAAATATAATATCTGTACCTATATTTGAAATATAGAACAATAGTTTTAAAGGATAAACTTTTTGCTTAGCTTTGGAATGGTATTAATTTATATTTTAACTTTTGTTGAATATTCAAATTTAGTTAATAAAAATAAAAAGAATCAAAAACGATGCTTCAACATGGTGTTTTAATTGAAAAGGAAACTTTATGCAGATTAAGTTGGCTTTAGGTTTGCAAAAGGATAAAATATGGCTAAAAATAAGTGCACAGTTATTTTGTGCATACAAATTTAAAGATTTGAAAAATACATTAAAACAGATACTGTATATCATTAACATTACTGCTTTACTAGAAAAAAAAGGATTTTTGGTTAGCGTTCTGAATTTTGTAAGGGCTGGGCAAAGATTGACAACAACACAAGTTTCATGTTTTAAAATTCAAACAAATTACATAAGAATCGCTTGATTTCAAGAAATTTTCAGAAACAAAAATATATAGATTGTTTGATAATATAAGACCTTAAAACAGTAAAATAAAAATTATCAGGCTACTTTTAACCATGTTTAGTGAGTGGTTTTTCTAAAATTAAAACAGAAAAACTTGAAAATTCAAAACTTCGAAAAAAATCTTTGCCAAAAGAATAACTCAGCACCTATAAATGTATCAATATGGTTCATTTAAATAATGAGTGATTTTTTTGAGGTTAGGATTTTCATGCATTAGTATTTGACAGATCACGCGGGATTTCAGACATGGTGTCAAAGAGAAAGATGCTCAGTATGCTTTGACATTTCATCATGAATAGACTTACTAACGAGCAACGCTTGCAAATCATTGAATTTTATTACCAAAATCAGTGTTCGGTTCGAAATGTGTTTCGCGCTTTACGTCCGATTTATGGTCTACATAATCGACCAAGTGAGCAAACAATTAATGCGATTGTGACCAAGTTTCGCACTCAGTTTACTTTATTGGACATTAAACCAACCACACGAATGCGTACAGTGCGTACAGAAGAGAATATTGCGTCTGTTTCTGAGAGTGTTGCTGAAGACCGTGAAATGTCGATTCGTCGCCATTCGCAGCAATTGGGTTTGTGTTATTCGACCACATGGAAGATTTTACGCAAAGACCTTGGTGTAAAACCGTATAAAATACAGCTCGTGCAAGAACTGAAGCCGAACGATCTGCCACAACGTCGAATTTTCAGTGAATGGGCCCTAGAAAAGTTGGCAGAAAATCCGCTTTTTTATTGACAAATTTTGTTCAGCGATGAGGCTCATTTCTGGTTGAATGGCTACGTAAATAAGCAAAATTGCCGCATTTGGAGTGAAGAGCAACCAGAAGCCGTTCAAGAACTGCCCATGCATCCCGAAAAATGCACTGTTTGGTATGGTTTGTACGCTGGTGGAATCATTGGACCGTATTTTTTCCAAGATGCTGTTGGACGCAACGTTACGGTGAATGGCGATCGCTATCGTTCAATGCTAACAAACTTTTTGTTGCCAAAAATGGAAGAACTGAACTTGGTTGACATGTGGTTTCAACAAGATGGCGCTACATGCCACACAGCTCGCGATTCTATGGCCATTTTGAGGGAAAACTTCGGAGAACAATTCATCTCAAGGAATGGACCGGTAAGTTGGCCACCAAGATCATGCGATTTGACGCCTTTAGACTATTTTTTGTGGGTCTACACAAATAAGCCAGCAGCTATTCCAGCTTTGGAAGACAACATTTCCGAAGAAATTCGGGCTATTCCGGCCGAAATGCTCGAAAAAGTTACCCAAAATTGGACTTTCCGAATGGAAATTATCTTCAAAAAGTAAATGTCATGGACCAATCTAACGTTTCAAATAAAGAATCGATGAGATTTTGCAAATTTTATGCGTTTTTTTTTTAAAAACAGTTCTCAAGCTCTTAAAAAATCACCCATTATAAACAAATACAAATTGGATGAATGAAATTAATTTGAAGTCAATATCTTCTATTGTTCACGAGATATCGAAAACCGAACATCAATTTTTACCAATTTTGCGTACTATTTTTTGTAGACTTTAATTTTTTATGACACAAATGGCTGTTGGATTTATATAAAAAATCTACTGAACGTCGAAAAAAATATTTTCTGTTAGCTAAAATAAGTTTGAAGCCAATATTTTTAATTTTTGAAAAAATATTTGAGTCGAATGTAAATTTTTACTAAGTTTTAGTATTGTTTTTTTTTTAGGTTTTTATTTTTTGTAAAAAAACTGCCAATGCGATTTTTCTCAAAATTTTACCGAATATTGAAAACAATATTCCTTATATTAAAAAATTAGTTTAAGGCCAATATCTCAAAGTTTTGAAAAGATATTTGAGTCGAAAATAAATTTTTACCAACTTTTATTAATAATTCTTATAGGTTTTTATTTTTTGTAAAAAAACTGTCAATTAGATTTTTCTCAAAATTGTACCGAATGTTGAAAATAATATTTCTTATAGATGTTAAAAACATTATTCTTCGTTGCACAAAATTGTTTTGGAGATAAAATCGTTTTTTGTCCGTAAATTTTTCGAGGTAAATAATATTTTTTTAAAAGTTTTTTCGATTTATGAAAAAAACCGTTAATTGGATTTTTTCCAAAAATATATATTTGTTTGGTATCAAGTTACAATATATAATATAAAATTTAATTTAAGTCTCTAGCGTTATTAGTTCGTGAGATATTTAGGGTTAACCAACGTTTTCACCTTTTTTTTAAACTACTATGGTAAAAAAAAACACCCATACAATTTTCTTGAAAGCCCTTTCTGCATCTTTCTGCCTTATTATCTGTATAACAAAATTTATTTGAAGTCGATATCTCTTCTGGTTCTTGAGCTATGGACGACGAAAAAAACGTCGCGAACGTACGGACGTACGGACGTACGTACACACGCACGCACAGACATCTTTCTAAGAATCTTTTATTTCGACTCTAGGGACCTTGAAACGTCGAGAAATGTCAAAATTTTCAATTTGACAAATCGGACCCATTACAATAACTTCCTATGGGAAGTTAGAAAGAATTGGGTATACTCTTACTATGGTGGATCTATATGGGTTAGTTTTTGAGCATGAATAAATAAACAGTTGGGGGTACATTAAGTACATTAAGTTGGCCATGTGAAAACATGATTCCTCCAAATTGACACCACAAACGTGAAGTGTTTGCCTTTGGGCCTTATTTAAGGACATCACAAATGATTTACACACAGTATATTGTAATCTTTTGAATTCAAATGGCATATCAGTTGGAATCATAGGAATACGTGGTATTAAACACATTTCTCCTTTTGATTTACCAGTTAATATTGTAGCTTCAATCAAATTTGGCAATAACTTTTTCACTGCCAATCTGGTGCCATTACACAGTTTTGGTGGATTAATATTTCGTAATAATATAATCAAAGAACCGATTTTCAGATTTAAGCAATGCGGTGGTATACCAGCCGGTTCTAATGAATTTAAAAATTCAATTGGATAATTCATTGCCTCATCTTGATTCATAACAATGTCAATTGATTTATATGTCGTGACTACACCTGGCAGTTTCGCTTGAATTTGAAAATTAATGGCATTGATATGAATGTTCTTCGGTGCTAAAATGGCGCGTTCTCTCAACCAATCATGGTTTCTGTAATTCTGTAGAATATTCGGAAAAACACATTCAATCAACTCATCTATAGATTGTGCAATTGTACAAAAATTGTTCGGTAAAGTGATCAATCCGTTATTGTCGATTGGTATTTTTCCATCACCAATTTTTAACAATTGTTTTGAAAACTCATGGCCAGTTGCATCATTATGTAAGTGAATACGCATATTAATGTTCAATGTCAACTTTCGTACATATCTCCAAAGAACTGATGACTTCAAACAGGCGTTTATTTCATCAGCAGGAGTTGATCGAGGAATGACAGGCAATGTTTGACGAAAGTCCCCTGACAGCAATATTAGAGCACCACCAAAAAGCTGTTGATTACCACGTAAATCTTGCATTGTTCGATTAAATGCTTCTAATGATTTTTTATTCGCCATTGTGCACTCATCCCACAAAATAATTGACGTTAATCGCAGAACTTTTGCTATAGCAGAATTTCTCGAAATATTGCAAGTTGGAGTTTCAATCACCTGTACATGGAATGACAATTTTAATGCAGAGTGTGCAGTCCGACCACCTTCTAACAATGTAGCAGCAATTCCCGAAGATGCAAGTGCCAATGCAATTTTCTGTTCCGATCGAATAGCCGCTAAAATCAATGATACAACGAAAGTTTTGCCTGTACCACCAGGTACATCCAAGAAATATAATCCACCTGCATTATTGGAAACGGCTTGCATGATTGTGTCATATACATGTTTTTGTTGAATATTCAATTTGGTAATATTCGATTGTATAAATAAACGTAAATCATTAGAATTGAACTCCTGTTCACGTTGCAATTCACGATCAAAAAAATCATGTGTCTCACGATTTGGTGCGGTCATACCCAATTGTGCTAATGCTTTATTTACAATCGTTAGACACATATCTTCAATTATTATTAAAGCTTCGTTGTACATTTCCAATGTAATCAACAAATCGGGATTTCTTTCATGATGACGCATCCGAATTAAAATATCTTCTGCCATATAATGTTTATATTTGTTCCATAATTCGAGTGGATTTGATGGCGAACATGTTGATAATATAATGGCAAATAGCATTCGTATTTGTTGTGGAAGAGCTGAAGTAGATGCATCTTGAAGTGTTGAATCCCAATGTGCATCATCCTCCAACAAATGCAAGAGTTGACATGCTTCACGATATGTTTGACATAAAAGACCATTGACTGTTCTCAATTCTTGAAATGATTTTGGGCCATTGACGTTAACTAATAACAATCGCAAATAAAAACACTCTGCATTTTTTGGATGTACTGTATATATTCTCCCAATAGCATCTGTTTGGAAAATGCCTGGATGCCCATCGACTGCTGTTCCTTGTTTACGTCCTTGAAATTTTTTTAAAGACACATTCCATGTGTAATACTGGGGTACATCAGAATATAACAAATTTATCGCAAATGTATCAGTTTCGCATAATTTAAAAAAAGCGGTCAACGTAGTCGCTGGTGGGTGTGCTGCTCTTTCCAATACATTTGCTTCATTAAAATAAATACGTTGGCCATTCTCAAGATGCACAGCCAAGTGAACAACTACCGGATGTCTTTCGTGCATTGGAAACGACATAATCCTCCAGACAGCTTCATTACTACTTATATAGCGCCCCATTTGATACTGAGTAATTTCATCATTTCTATTATCACCAGCAACACCGAAAACAGCCATATCACTCCCTTTATTTACATACTTGCAAATATATTTAATGGATTTGACTGAATTACAATATTTCACATTTATATGAGCATTGAATATTTTCGATAATAATGGACAATACGGAACCACCCAACGATTATCAACTTCAACGTCCTGATTACGCATTCTAATGGTTGCCGTTTTGCCATTATCATTAGGTGATCTACGTCGATACAAAGGATATCCGTCATTGCCAGTTATTGTGTTTGAAGTCAATTGCCTTGGGTATCGTTTCGAACACTTTCCATCAATCATACATGGCGAATTTATATTTAGTTCACCGCACGGACCATGGATCATGTTTTTAACGACAACGTGAAATAACTCAGGATCGACAGTTTGATCAGGAATTTCAGCTGATATAACGTTATCGATTTGATCCGGAGTTATTTTATGTACCAGCCAAATTAATATATGTGCATGCGGACGAACCATCAATCGGTACGAATAAAAGTTCATGGCACTAACTTTTTTCTGTACATGTAGACCTGACAATAAGTGCAAAAGCTGACATTAGAAAATTATACAAATAAAATGTTAACACACTGAAAATAGATCAATTGTTCACCTGTTCGTGGATCAATCATTGGTATATTGATATGATAGCCATCGTCACCTTTCCAATGCAATATTGGGTATTGTAATGCATCGTAACTACGATGCAGTTCCGAAACACGTTGCAATTGATCATTTCTGCGATGAAGTACAATATCACGGGATTGAAACTGATCATCAAGAATAACAATTGCAACCACATCAATTGTCGGTGCATTGAATCGCCTTGCATGTTCTCCAAAAGGTGTTCTATCAGCCCTTATAACAATTTTGTGACTATCAGATGGCATGCGATCAAGAGCAATTTTAAACAATCGAACTAATGCGTTATGCTGATGGAAAAACCTTTGTAGCTCACGAATAATTTCTCGTCTTGTATTTGAAAAAATTGCACAACGTTTATCCAATTCACGATTTTCATCACCAATAAAATAAATTTGCAAAAATTTATGATCAGCGTCGGGGTATGGCAATAGGGAACCAGCTTGATGATAAATCTGGCCCTGAATCTGTAACACGTAAGCAATTTTAGGTAGATGTTGAAAAGAATTTTTAAGACTTTATGATTCAAATTGATATAAACATGGGACAATTTTGTTGAGGCATTTACCTTAAAAGTCGGCATATAATTATCTCTAACAATTTTAGTAGCACCAAAAGAAGTCATTTGAAATGCCGAATTGTATTCTTGAATATTACTCAAAAACTGCTTCGACGTTTGAGATGTCCCAAAAATAAATGAATTCAATGGTTCGGGTGGAGTTTCTAATGTTGGCAATCTCACTTTACCATTAGCACAACACATGCCGGGCGTTTCACCTGGAAAGTTTGCCGCACCACAATATGGACATATTGCGTCTATCATTCCAATGTATCCGTACATACTATAATCAATCTGACTATTGTAAATAAAAGCAGCACGCAGCATTTCATCCAAGACAGCACGACGTATTCGTGATCGCCGTGCAAGATTAAGTACAGCTACATGGTCAACAGATCTATTCTGTGCAGTACGTTCACGCTGCAATGCATTAGCTTGTGCGCGTTCATCTGTAGTCTGAGATCGTCTTAATAATGCCACTTGATTTGCATTACGCGTTCGCCGCCCTATGTTTGGTCGTCTTGCTCGTGGCATTTTACTTTCTCTCAACAATTCAACAATATTTTGGAAAATATAAACCCAACGAAGCAATAATTATCGCTTATAAAATGAAATGACATAGCTATAATCACATTAAATTTGTTTGACAATACTTATGTACATTATTTTATTCGATTGTTTTTCCAAAGGTTCAAATTGGCTTTTAAGTATTAGTACAAATTGTTTGTATATGGGAGTATAGAAAAACGTTGATTTTGCACTTTTTCAAGATTTTTTTTTTAATTTTCTCTACGTACAAACCTTCTCTACCAAAATTAGCCAAATCGGTAAAACCATTGTTGAGTTATAAGATTACAACGAAAAGTGGCATTGATTTTTATATATATAGATATAGATTTCAAAACATTATGCAATAGTTTGAAATATTTCCATTTAAAATAATAAGCCCTGAGTAAAAGGCGTATATGAACAAAGCAGAGATATTTTAGGAAAATCGTATTAAGGTGTATTATCATATTTGCAATGATGACAATGACACAATAATTAACATATCAATTTCTTTTCTTATTTTAGAACTATTTAAATACGAAATAATTATTAGTGCTATATCTATCTGAGGATTAACATTTAAACTGTCAAAGTAGAAGTGTAAATTTTGTATAGCTCCTCGTATTTTTTTCGATTTTAATTAAAGTATACAAGATAATTTCAAACTAATACCATTTTTGAATACGCGTTGTAAAAATATATTCGAAAATATAGAAGGATTGCTTTAGATCATTGACAAATCGAGTTTTCAAAGGATTTTTTCGGCTTTCAATCTGGAATTCAAACTGCGGTACTAATCATTTTTTAGCAGATGAACCGCAAGCGCAACATAACCGAAATTTCACCAGAACACAACACCACTAACAAAAAAAGCTCTATAAACACAACAATAGGAGTAGGAAATTTATCTGTTGCCGATCTAAAAATCCTTCTTAATGAAACACTGGATGATAAGCTTAAGGATCTAGTCACAAAAAATGATTTATTATCACTTTCAAATGAGTTAACTTCCATGAAAGCACTCAACACCCAACTGACTAAACAACTAACCGTCATGTCAGAGAGATGTGAACTTCTAGAAACTCAATTGGAAATATTGTCTCGCAAAGCAAACGAAAAATTTATTGTGGTTAACCTCCCTTTAGGACCAGAAACCAATGCAATCAAATTCGCTAAACAGACTTGCGAGGGGCTTCTGATGGTAGAAGAAGATGAAGAACTGCAAGTTAAAAGTAGCCGGCAAATAAAAAACAACAACACTCAACGCGGCACTGTCATCTCATTATGGAACTTACTACAGCGGAGGACGCCGAAAAAATGATCGCGGCCGCGCACAAACTAAAAGGCTCTGGAATAAGTATATTTCGCCAGCAATCACTAATATTCAGGAAAAATCGACAATCTTTAGTTTCTACTAAAAACTGCTGCAAATTGACCCAAAAGTGAAAATTTTAATCAAAGGAAATAGAAAAATGCAAATAAACAACCACCACTTTGTTTATTTGTTTACAAAGTTTCACGAGGTTTGATTGTCAAAACAGCAGCCGATATAACTTTTGTAGCAGAAGCTTTTGGTGACAGATGCCATGACCTTTTTGATTGCAGCGAGGGAAGAAAGTTAGCTCCGGTTTCAATTGGTCCATCATCTTCTTCCTTTCAATCGCTAGGAGCGCCACCTGATAGTCGAATGCCACAACACTTAAAGCGAAATACACAATAGGTAAACTCTGTCGTCTGCCATAATTCAAATTTAGTTAATTTTAAAAATTTAAAAATAAGTTCTTATAATATTACTGGTCTCAAAAACAAACTCTTAATACCAAATTTTTTTAAGTATTTACAAGATTTTGATATTATAATTCTTATAGAAACATTTGTAGAACATAAAAACGAAAACGAATTGTTAAAATATTTTAAAGACTTCAAAAAAAAAAAATAAATAAATAAATTAGGTGGCGCAACAGTCCGTAGAGAACCAGGGCCTAGTGACTTACAACTCTCAACCATTCCTGTGTGCGAGTAATGTTGTCAGGGATGGAGGGGACCTACAATTTATATGCCGAATCCGAACGGCTAATTTTTGAGAAAGCACTTTTTCATGACAAGAATTACTCTTGGAGAATTTGTCGATTCCTCGCAAGAGGCAGTACCCGTGAAAACTCTTCTTTTTTTTTTTAATTAAGGTGGCACAGGCAGGGATTGAACCCAAGACCTCTCGCATGACAGTCCAACGCACTAACCATCATGCCACGGGTACTGTTAAAGACTTAAAGACTTCAAATTAATGTTTAATTCAGCAATTAGATCGAATTCACATGGAAGAGCTAGAGGGGGGGGGAATATTTTATGGGATTAAACAAAACTTATGGGGTTTGCAACAACTTAAGTTATTATTATAATTCTAGTTTACTTAAATTGCAATAATTGGCAAACTGAATTTGATGAATTAGTTGAATTTATGAATACTACCATTACTTTCGAAAGTGTAATGATAGTGGGAGATTTAAACGCTAGAATTAGCAGATATCAAAACTCTAATGTTATTAACTTCCCATAGGAAGTTATTGTAATGGGTCCGATTTGACAAATTAAAAATTTTGACATTTCTCGACGTTTCAAGGTCCCTAGAGTCGAAATAAAAGATTTTTAGAAAGATGTCTGTGCGTGCGTGTGTACGTACGTCCGTACGTCCGTACGTCCGTACGTCCGTACGTCCGTACGTTCGCGACGTTTTTTTCGTCGTCCATAGCTCAAGAACCAGAAGAGATATCGACTTCAAATAAATTTTGTTATACAGATAATAAGGCAGAAAGATGCAGAAAGGGCTCTCAAGAAAATTGCGTGGGTGGTTTTTTTACCATAGCAGTTTAAAAAAAGGTGAACATTCTGGTTAAACCTAAATATCTCATGAACCAATGACGCTAGAGACTTGAATTAAATTTTATATTATATATTGTAACGTGATACAAAACAATTATATTTTTGGAAAAAAATCCAATTAACGGTTTTTTTTATAAATCAAAAAAACTGAAAAAAAAAATTTGTCACCTCGAAAATTTTACGACTAAAATATGATTTCATCTCCAAAACAATTTTGTGCAACGAAGAATAATGTTTTTGACATCTGATAAAATTTTGAGAAAAATCGAATTGACAGTTTTTTTACAAAAAATAATAACCTAAAAAAAATAAAAAAAAAAATGGTGGTAAAAATTGAGTTTTGACTCAAATATCTTTTTAAGACTTTGAGATATTGGCTTTAAACTACTTTTATCTTTCAAAAAATATTGTTTTCAACATTCAGTAAAATTTTGAAAAAAATAGAATTTACAGTTTTTTTACAAAAAATTAAAAACCGAAAAAAAAAATTTAACAAAAGTTGGTAAACATTGATTTTCGACTTAAATATCTTTTCAAAACTTTGAGATTATGGCTTCTAACTAATTTTAACTTATAAGAAATATTGTTTTCAATATTAGGAAAAATTTTGAGAAAAATCGAATTGACAGTTTTTTTACAAAAAATAAAAACCTAAACAAAAAAATTAATAAAAGTTGGTAAAAATTGATTTTCGGCTCAAATAGCTTTTCAAAAATTAAAAATATTGGCTTCAAACTTATTTTATTTCACAGAAAATATTGTTTTTTATATTCAGTAATTTTTTTATAAAAATCCAACAGTCCGTTTTTTTTCATAAAAAAAATAAAATCTACAAAAAATAGAACGCAAATTTGGCAAGAATTGATACATTTAGACAAACTTTTAAGCAAGACAAATCGATAGACGGGATGGGAAGTTATCAGTGTGGGTCGCATCCCAGCCTCTTTTTTTTTTACATCCGCGAACGGCTTTTTATGAGCATAGAAACTCTAAAGACGAAATTTTTAATCGTAGAAATGTTTGAGTTATTTGGACTTTTCGTACTAAACGGGTCTTCTAAAAGTGACGCTTGTGGTGAATTTACGTTTGTAAGTGGACAAGGTCAATCTGTTATTGATTTCGTGGCTATTTCTGGAAACTGGTTTAATGTTATAGAGGATTTTGAAGTTGCTCTGGGCAACTTTTCGGCACATTTCCCAATAGTCGTTAAATTACATTTTCCTGATGAAACTGATAAACTTAAATGGTCTGATCACATTGCACTTCTCTATAAAAGACTTTTGAACCTTAATTTGCACTCGCTTCTCCAGCATCCACTCTCTATTGAAGAGACCTGCGGTAAAATATCTGAAGTCATTAAACTTTCGGCCCCTTTTGTCCAAAAGAGCGCTCATACGTTTGTATATGCTAATAAATGGTTTGATAATGACTGCAGAAATCTCCGAAAAAAACCCTTTGTTTATTTAAAACTTTTTAGAATCACAAACTTCCAATTTTTTTAAAAATAAGTACGTAGAATATAATAGAGATTATAAAAAATCATGTCTATCTAAAAAGATAGATTATCAAAAAAAAATTGGCCAATGAACTAGAACACTGCACTAACTCCTAATCCTTCTGGCAAATTGTAAACGAGCTGGGTGGGTGTAATCAGGGTATGAAGTACTCTCTAGATGCTGAGACGCTAGCAGCTCATTTTAAAACTCTGCTCTCAGCTGACGAAGACCTTCATACCTTCGATTACGCGCTACATAACTCTGTAGTAAATGACCTGGATTCTGAGATATCGCTTGTGGAATTGGAAGATTCACTCTCAAAAATGAAAAACAATAAAACACCAGGTACGGACGGTATACCAGTGGAATTCTACAAAAACAGCACTTTTGAATTTAAAAATTTCCTTGTAACCTTCCTTAATAGATTGTACAACGACGCTATCGCTCCAACTAGTTTCAAGAAATCCGTTATTTTTGCAATTTTTAAGAAAGGTGATGCAAATACGCCTGAAAATTATGGAGGTATTTCGGTATTAAATACAATCCGAAAAGTTCTTTCAGCCATTCTGAATGGAAGACTTATTAAATGGATTGAAAGTAGTAATCGTTTGAGTATTTTTCAAGCCGGTTTCCGGCCAGGTTATTCTACAACGGACCATGTTTTCGCTATCTCCAGTATCGCTAGAAAGTTTATTGAACGGAAGAAGAAACTATACACTTGCTTTGTTGATTTTAAAGCTGCTTTTGACAAAGTCAACAGACAGGCTTTAATTTATAAAATGTCCTGCATAGGTGTATCTCGCAAGTTTTTATTAATGTACGAAAATCTAATTTTCGCATCAAATGTAAGGGTATGGGATGGTTATAATTTCTCGAATAGTTTCAAAACAGCCGGTATGCCGCAAGGTTGTATTTTAAGCCCTTTACTGTTTTCTCTCTTCATTGATGATATTTGTGACCATCTTCCTGGTGAAGTCTCTTTTGGTAACAGCATTGTCAAAGTTTTATTATATGCCGACGATTTGGTTATGTTTGCCGATAATCCAGTTTCGCTACAGATGCATATTAACCGACTTTGCTTATTTTGTGAGACTTGGGGTCTGCAAACACATGTACAAAAAACAAAAATTATGATTGTTGAAGGAAGGCAAACAAGAAGACGCTCCGATGAAAATTGGTCGCTCAATAACAAAGTTATCGAAATAGTCCAGGAATTTAAATACTTGGGTGTTCTTCTTACCCACAATTTAGATTTCGCTAAACATGCTAAAATAAAAAATAAAGAAGCCAAGTTGGCATTAAATTTGATGTGGCCTAAGTTCTTCTCCAACTCCAACATTGATCTGGTATCTAAATATAAAGTCTTTAATGCAACAATAAATTCATAATTGTGCTATGGTGCAAAAGTTTTCGGTTTTTTGAATCTAGATGCTTTCGAGAGCCTGCAAAGGCACTTCTTTAAGCACTTGTTTCGTTTGCCTAACTCAACTCCAAATTATGCCATTTACGTAGAGTCAGGCATCACCCCTATTTATATACAAAATTTAAAGGCTAATGCGGATTTCATTGTTCAGGTGATGAAAAGAAGTGAACTGTGCCTTCACAAAATAATTTTGAACTCGAATGCATCTCCGTTTAAAGACTGGAACCAACTCGCAATAGCAACAGAATCTTCCCTCAACCTTTCGGAAACCAATGTTGACGAATGGCAAGCGCATTTCGCAGGTGTTATTGCTAAGTTTGACCAAAAGTTGTATGTAGAAAATCTTTTTAGTGCAAATTCCTCAGCATTTAGAAACGTTTATAGAAACTTAAATCATCAATTGAATTCAGACATGAACTACTTCAGAAATGATTACTCAGTTGCTCAGATAAGTATTATTTTTAAAGCCAGAGTCGAAATCTTAAACTTAAACTTTATACAACACCGAAGTGATTTGCCGCAACTATGTGATCTGTGCAACAGAAGAGAAATCGAAGATATCTACCACTTTTTAGCTATTTGCCCAATTTTACAAGAAATTCGTAGATTACACTTTCGGAAAAGTATTTTAACAATGCAGGAATTTTACGAAATCCTAAATGCAGCACTAGGTTGGCTAAACGTATTCAAATTTTGTCGACAAGCTCTTAACTACCGGAACAGTTTCACTTATTAAATGAATTTTTAGCCTACCTCATTTTATGTTGCAAATCATACAAAATTGTCTTTTTTGTGTTTCAAATCACGTAAAAATTGTCAAAACTTTACTTTTTTATTTATTTTTATAAATTGAAGTTTTGTGTTTCAAATCACGTACAAATTGTTCGAATTATTGTAATATTTTTATTTAAATAATTTTACATTTTCTTTTTAATTTATATATTTTTTCTCTGCCTAGTAAGAGATGAATGGTTAAAATGCATGTCTGACCTTGAGATAGGCGAATATCCGTACTCCGATCATCTTCCACTATTGGTAACGGTAAAACTTACCACTGAAAACATGAATACCGAGTCAGAAAGACAGTTACTCCCCAAATTTAAGTGGAATGAAAAATTTGCACAGCGATACCAAACAGAACTAGACCGAGCTCTTGATACAATTGACCTCTCCGAATCGCAAACCAACCAAGGAATAGACACCTTGACGTCTTGTATGGCTGTCACGACGAAACCTTTTCAAGCTGATGGATGGAGACGATCAACCAAAAAACAGCTCTGGTATGACGCAGATTGCCTTAATGCTCGGAAAAAATCCTTTTCTTGCTTACGTTTGGCAAAAAAAAACACCAACCTCTGCTACCAAATTAGCTTACCAAAAAGCAAATAGTGAATATAAAAGTATCTGCCATGAAAAACAAAGGCAATACTGGCAAAATCTCACGAAAGCATTAAATGAAGTTAGAGACAGTCGTGACTTTTGGAAGCTAACCAGAAGATTAAATAGCAAGGAAGTAAATAATAGCTGTCGAATACAAGTAAAAGCTGAGGTGTTAGCAGAATACTTTAAAAACTTGTTAAACTCTTCTGGTAACCTAAATCATCACTTATTTGCCCTTCCTTACATAAAAAATGTGGAACTAGATGCGCCTATCACACTTTTAGAGGTAAAAAATGCACTTGACGCTTGCAAGCTGAATAAGGCTCCAGGAATAGACCGTATACCCTACGAGTTTTATAAGTACTCCACGAATAAATTCCAAAAATACCTTACTGGATGTTTTAATCATATTTTCGATGAAGGTGTGGTGGAAGAAAACTTCAGGAAAAGCATTATCTTCCCAATTTTTAAAAAGGGAAGTGCAGAAGAGGCGAGTAACTACCGAGGAATATCTTTGTTGAACACTGTAACGAAAATCTTCTCTGCTGTACTTCTCAATCGCTTAACGAAATGGATAACGGACAATGGACTTCTTAGTGAGTTTCAAGCAGGCTTTCGCAAGGAATACTCCACTGTGGATAACATCTTCATGTTAACAAGCATAGCTAAGACATACCTTGATAACGGAAAGAAGCTATATGCTTTTTTCGTGGATTTTAAGGCTGCCTTTGATTCCATAGACAGAAATTCTTTATTCCTTAAACTAAGCAATGTAGAAGTTTCAACGAAGATCCTTAAAGTGTTGCAAAGTATATACGAGCAAAACCAAGCGGCAGTTTGGGATGGGAAACAATTGTCTTCCTGGTTTGATACCAAAAATGGGCATCAATTAAGGGTGTTTACTGAGTCCTTTGCTTTTTTCGATATTTCTTGATGACATCACTACCTCTCTCCCAGGAGGAATTGATTTCAATGGAATAAACATCAAATGTCTAATGTATGCAGATGACATCTTCCTACTGGCAGAAACGGCAAATATGATGCAACTCATGGCCAACAAATTACAGCAATACTGCTGTAAATGGAATCTAAAGGTTAACACCGACAAATCCAAAATTATGGTTTTCAGAAACACCACCGGAAGATACGCTAGGAATGATAAATGGACCTGGGAAGGTGAGGAACTTGAAAAAGTCAAAGAATACAAGTATCTAGGAGTAATATTGACTCCCAAACTCTCTCTTGAGAAACACTTCAGAGCCAAGTTACATGATGCTAAAATGGCCATTAACTGCAACTGGAAAGGGCTCCTTGGTAAAAAGAACGTCGCAACAAGTGTGAAATACAAACTTTTTGAGACGTTAGTAAGATCAATAATGTGTTATGCCGCACAGGTCTGGGGAGTTGTCCAATACGAAGACGTTGATAAGTTGATATCTTAAGATACTTCTTAAAGAAAATTTTCCGTCTCCCAGAAAACACTCCAACGTACTTGCTCCATTTAGAGACTGGACTTCCTCCTCTCTTCTTGTACACTCTGAAACTTCACTTCAGCTACATAAGAAAAATCATGGAATACTCCCCGCAAAGACTTCCTAAAATAGTGGCCTCCTATATCGTGCAACGCAAGTCCCAGTTCTTTGGCGAGTGGTCAAGATTATGCTTGGAACATAACCTAAATCTGGACAGCGATACCCCCGAAAGATGGGAAGAAACCTTGAATGTCCTGTGGAACACTATTAAGGAAACAAAATTTGAACATGTCCATGAACGAGCAAGACAAAGTGAATCCAGGAACCTATATCGAGTGCTGGATCACAACCTTTTAAGCAATTATTTTCACGACAACAACAGTATAGATACTATTTCAACAACCTTTAAAGCAAGAGGAGAGCTTTTGCACCTAAACTATATGCCCCATCGCAGCGACCCATCCACTGAATGTACACTGTATAATCGACACGCAGCAGAGGACGTAATACATTTTATTGGAACCTGCCCTGTTTTAAATGCTATTAGACGTGCCCACTGGAATAAAATCAGTCTAGCTATGGATGAACTAAAAAATATATTAAACGGTGACACTAGCTGGCCGACTCTAGTCAGCTACGTTAAAACGGCATCGAAATACCACTCCCAAATTATAAATGAAAGTTTCTGATTAACTCTTAAATTACCTGTGAGAAGTTATATGTTCTTAGATTACAATATTATAACAACAACTATTTCAATTCGATGTTAATATACATATTTTCTCTTTTTTTCGGCTAACGGCTAACGCCATGCTCTAATTGTGAACTATAAAATGTAATGTATGAAAATAAAATGAATATTGAATAGTTTAGTTTAGTTTATTGGTAATTGTTACTAACACATTAAGATGAATCTTATAAGGTAGTGAAAGTTTATGAATAATAATATATGATAACATTTAAAAAAAAAATAAGTTACATTTGTGTATAATATAAAAGTGAATTTAAATAACCAAAAAAAGAAAAGTATAATAAAAATATATAATAATATGTACATCTATGAACAGAAGAGTAAGAAAAACTTAAATGTATCTTTACTGTTGGTGATTATTTTAAAAAAAAAGTAAAAGAAAAAGAAAAAGAAAAAGAAAAAAGAATGAAAAAAAAAGAAAGAAATAGATAATTAGAAGTGAGATGTCTGTAGAAGATAAGTTAGTCGTTTTGATTAGAAATGAAATCATGTAAACTTTTTTGAAATTTTTGTATGTCACTAAGTTCTCGCAAGTAAGGTGGGAGCGAGTTCCAAAGGCGACATGCATTGATGAAAAATTGTCTCTCAGATGTAAGACACGTAAAACGAGGATGAATTAAATAAGTTGACCTGTTTGATACTGAAAACCGAAGTTGTTCATAAAGATATGTTGGTTTTCGCGTAGTTATAATTCTGAAAAGTAATATCAATGTTCGGAATTTGATATAGTTATCGAAAGACATTTTTAAAAAGCTTCTTGTCAGATGGGAAACATGGTCATATCTTTTTAATCCATAAATATATCGTATGGCACTATTAAAGGCTACTTTTAATTTGTTTTTGCTATAGAAATCGCAATTGTGATAGATTTCACATCCGTAGGTTAAGATTGGTAAAATCAAAGTATTAGCAAGTAGAGTTCGTGTTTTAATCGGCGTAAAGCCTTGAGCAGTCTTAAAGTGCCATATGCTTTTCCTACTAATGAGTTTATATGGTCATTCCATGTAAGTGTCCTATTGAAAACCACACCAAGGTTCCTAGAAGTGTTTACAAATTCTAATATAGTACCATTTAGCATGATTGACGGAAAATATGACAAATCAAGTTCTTTTTTGGATATCACAAGGCATTTGCATTTGTTTGGATTAAGAGCCAAACCGTTATCAGCTGCCCAATTTGAGATCCGCTCGAGATCCTGATTGATATCAAAAGCACAGTTTTCGATAAGGCCTAGTGAACAACTTCTATATATTTGTATATCGTCTGTATAAAAGTGCTTTGAAGTGTCGGGAATAAGAGAAGCGATTTCGTTTGTATACAGCGAGAATAACAGGGGTGATAAAATAGAACCTTGGGGAACGCCTTTAAGTAAAGGTAGGTACTCAGACAGACTATTATTCAAATAAACGGCTTGTTTTCTGTTTCTAAGATAAGAAAAAAGTAATTTTATTGCATCTGAAGATACGTTAAACTCACAACGCAGCTTATTCATCAGCACGGTGTGGTTCACCATGTCAAAAGCTTTGGAGAAGTCTAGAAGAACTAAATACGTTACGCTATCCTTATCCAATTCGGTCCTTATATCTTCAATGACTTTAAGAAGTGCAGTTGTGCAGCTGTGTTGAGCGCGAAAGCCTGACTGAATTGGTACCAAATAATTGTTGCTGATTATATAGTCATTCAGTTGTTTTTGCATAATGCGTTCACAAACTTTGGACAAAAATGGAAGAATGGATATTGGTCTAAATTCCTCACAAAGTGAGTTTTTAGGAATAGGAATTATTTTACCCATCTTCCATTTCTGAGGAAAAATTCCTGTTGTAAGAACTGTGTTGATGATATGGGTAATATAAGGTAAAAGCATTGGCAAAATTGATTTCAAAAATACAGGATTTACTTCATCAACACCTTCAGCAGTGGATTTTATTGACAGAAAACTTTCCACAACATCTAAATTGCTCACTCCTGAAAAGCTAAATGCAGAGTCTATCAAAGGTAATGTTGAGTCAGTGGATAGTTGAGTTGAAATTATATAGTTTGGAGTAGATAAAAATTTACGATTAAGTTCGGTTTTGTCAATATTATTTAAAGTGTTTTGTCGTTGTTTACCAATTCCAAGCTTTCGAAGATTTTCCCAGAGTTTTCGACCATCACCATTAATGTTTAGTCGGCTAGAGAAAAATTGTTCTTTAGCATTTCTAATTTCTAGGACAACTTTATTACGTAGGGTCTTATAAGCTCTCTGAATAAAGATCACAACTAAACTAAAAAACCTAAAACTAAACTAATATATTTTTTTTATCACTTATGAAATGTCAAATTCAGGCAGACGGCAGTCAATGCCATGTCCTAATTCTTAGGAAATTATATTGTAAAATCTTATGATGAAAAAATAAAGAATTTATCTATCTATCTATATCTAAAACAGGGTTTACTGAATAACGCAGTCATATATCACTTAAATTGTATCAATTGATTGTAAAACTAAAAGCTAATTCCGCATTAAAAAATCAACTGCACATCAGCATTAGATGTTAAAGTTCATCAATACTAGAATTTTCCTCGACAAAATTAAAGCACATAATGTACAAATTGACAATTTATTTTATTTTACTGATCTATAATATAGAATTCAAATTATAAATTAGCCTACAATAAATAATAAAAAAACAAAAATCTGCACTTAAAATGAAATTTTATAAAAATTAACATATTTTATTAACGTGATGATGTTATGTATATTTACGACCTCTGAGGCATATTAAGTTTCATACTCTTTGTTAATTATTACCATTGGGTCTTTTGAAATTTCTGTCACGTAATATCCAATTATTTATAAATATATATATATGTGTATAAAAAACAAAAATCCTACAAACTAAATGAGAAATATAAATACGTACAAACATTTCCATTAATTATTATTTTAAATCAAAAAATCTCATCCGTATTATCCAAAAAGAGTAATTTCATTTTTAGTTGTTGTATAAATCCTTCAATATCAGACTTTCGAAAAAATTATAATTAACACAAAAATAAATACAAACACATTATTCAAAAAATATAAATATTAAAACTTAATAAATTCTATAAATAAAGTATCTTCAACAATGAACCCCAATTAATATACATCGTTAAGCCTAAATTATGAGATTAACTCAACAAAAACCCACAAAAATAAAAGAAATATACAATTTCATCCATCTGCTTTTTCTCGTATTAAAAATATACAACAACAACAAAACAAAAACATTCAAACTTCAACCATCAACGAACGTTAACGAAGTGAAAATTTAAAACCATTAGCAATCCAATTTATGGTTTAAATTTATAATAAAATACTCATATACCATATATATTTATGTAGCCTGCCTAAAGCGTGTCTCTTCTCAAGGCACACGTTATAGGCTGTACACCTTACCTACGCCCCACAGCGTATAGCCTCATTAATTTAAAAATAAATATAATTTAAAAATAAAACACACAAAAATCCCTCCCAACTTTTGATATCGCAGGACACGAGCAGAAGCAAACTGAGTCCTTAGGCCATCAGCAGCCAGCGGGTCATCTCCTCTTTTTTTTCCACTGCTTAATTGAAAATATCCAACTCAACAATTAAGCATAATTAAATAGCCAACTTTCAGTTATGAGCCAAGAACTAAGCAGTCCACATTTGACAAGCCAAAGTTGACCGGCTTCTGGTTTGGCTTTGATGGCTAGTTGGTTGGTTGGTCAGCCAGCCCGGCCTGGTCCGTCCGGCAGTGTCCACATGACCGTAATTAAAAATTTCACAAAGCTTTCCTTAGGCTTAAATACAAAATAAAAAAAAAAACTGAAAACCAAATTCACACAAGGCTTCGGAATTTTATCTTCAAACTTATATTATGTAAACCACATTTCCATTATATATTTTTGTTCGTTTAAATATCTTTCACTTTTGATGGAATTTATAATGTTCGGTGGCTCACTTTAAAAAATGGGGAAACATAATCGTTCTTATTTTGTTGTTGTTTGTTTTTTTTTTTTTTTTAATTTTCCCGAGGCTCCTCATCATGAATATTAAATGCAACATTTGTTTATTAAGTTGAATGTCTGAATTTTTAATTCAGGCAAATGGCATACACACCGTATCTCTTGATTAAGTAAGTTCAGTGGGGTATTATTTTTCACAATCAGAAGGTGGTATTTTTCATATCGCAACAGTTTTTTATTAAATAATGAAATAAATGGATAAATGATAATATAATTTTGTTATTTACGAAACGACAAAGGTTAAGAAAAATATAGCTCTTAAAATTCAGAGATAGAAAGTTATTGTAATAGGTCAGAAAAATTCAAAATTTGAAGAGACTCTAGTGGTTACAGATATTGATATTGATATTGCCTGTGCATCATCGGTTCGGTCGTACCACTGAAAATATCACCGCTTTAAGTGAAAGTGTTGCCGAAAACCCGAATGTATCGATTCCTCTTCGTTCTCAGGCATTAATACTGTCACATTATGGCGTATTTTGCTTTTGGATCACACAACAACTAAAGCCAGCTGACCATTCATAAAGTCGTAGATACGTTGAATGGATGCTTGAAAACAGGCGGTGGACGGCAATGAAACGGTGCCACATGCCACACAACTCGAGCGAATATTGCTAGAAACATTTCCTGTCAGCGCAATTTCTCTTTGTGGCGATATCAACTGTCCACCAATATCATTCGATTTGACACTGGTGGACTTTTTTTTGTAGGACTACGCGAAAGACCGTGTTTATGCAGATAAACTTTTAACCCTTGAGCACTTAATATCCAACATTCTTCAAGTTATGGCTGAGATACCGCAAAATATGGTCGAAATATGCAAGATAATATTGTGAGCTTTAATATATTGGTTTAGAAAAATCCAATTGACAACTTTTTTTTTACAAAACTTGAAAACCTAAAAAATAAAACTACTATTATTTTAGTACATCGACTCAAGTACTATTTTATATATCTACAAACGGGCGAGATTCAGAAGTTATCAGTGTGTTAACAGTGCCTTCCTCTTTGTTTTCGAATTCAAACAAATTCGGTATAAAGTCATATGCGGTTATTTGAGCTCCTATTTCTATTTGTTAATATATGGAAAACCGAAATAAGGCATCCGAACCATTTATATTCGAAAAATTGAATCAATTGCTTCAAATAAGAGGTTAGAAAGAATAAATAAAAGTGGTCCAATGTGGCTCCCTTGAGATACTCCACACAAAACGTTTAATATCTAAGCCTTTTGATATTGTTTTAGTTTTTTCTTTTAAAGCATTGTAATTAAAAAAAAGGGAATTGCTACGAAATGATAACGTAAAGCCTGTGTTTGATTTAAGACAGATAAAAACCACATACATATATGCTTGACTTTTAATATTATAAAATATTGTATTGTATTTTTTGTAAACAAATTAAAATGTAAGTTCTTTATTATCTGATAAAATTAAAAAATGTCTTATATCAACTGTCGCGGAGTGTTTTCACATTGAAATAAATGAAGATATAGAGTTTGTGTATATTTTGGAGACACCATCGTCATCGTATTCATCTCGGTCATTTTTATTTATGTGGTTTGTTGTACAAAAATTTATAAATTAGTTCAATTTAAAAAGTATAGTATATATAAAATACATCCATATACATTATACATATGTATAACAGGATATCCTACAGCCCTTGTGTGATGGTATACATATATTTATCTACTATAATATAAAGAGAAATTCCAAAGTTTATTTTTTTCGTGGTTTTTATTTATTTTGGAAAAGTTTTTTTTTCAACCAATTTTAAAAGTTGGTCCTTTGGCGAGGTGCAGCCAAACCAAAAGCACTTGTAAATTGTTTGTGTTATTTATATTTTTGCTGAAGTCCATAAGAGTATTTGTTCAACAAATAAAAATGCAACACTTGACATAAATAAATTATACGAAAGCACTTAAAAATATTAATATTAAATTGCAAAGATTAATTTATGTGTTATTTATTTTTCAAATTACATACTTAAAGCAAAAATATAGTTTGAAGGGATATGCACAATGCAGGATTTTTGCAACTTTATTTACACAACTTAAAAATTCGTTCTTAAATTACATAAGAATTTGTCCGTACGTCCGTACGTTCGCGACGTTTTTTTCGTCGTCCATAGCTCAAGAACCAGAAGAGATATCGACTTCAAATAAATTTTGTTTCACAGATAATAAGGCAGAAAGATGCAGAAAGGGCTCTCAAGAAAATTGCGTGGGAGGTTTTTTTACCATAGCAGTTTAAAAAAAGGTGAACATTTTGGTTAAACCAAAACAAAACATCTCATGAACCAAATACGCTAGAGACTTGAATTAAATTTTATATTATATATTGTAATGTGATACAAAACAATTATATTTTTGGAAAAAACCCAATTAACGTTTTTTTTATAAATCAAAAAAACTGAACAAAAAAATTTGTCACCTCGAAAATCTTACGACTAAAATATGATTTCATCTCCAAAGCAATTTTGTGAAACGAAAAATAATGTTTTTGACATCTCTCAAAATTTTGAGAAAAATCTAATAGACATTTTTTTTATAAAAAAATAAAAACCTAAAAAAAAACATTACTCAAAGTTGGTAAAACTTAAGTTTCGACTAAAATATCTTTCCAAAAACTTGAGATTAAGGCTTCAAACTTATTTTATCTTATAAGATATATTGTTTTCAACATTCTAAAAAATGTTGAGAAAAATCGAATTGACAATTTTTTACAAAAAATAAAAACCTAAAAAAAATGTATAAAAGTTGGTAAAAATTGATTTTCGACTCAAATATCTTTTCAAAACTTTGAGACATTGGCTTTAAACTACTTTTATCTTTCAAAATATATTGTTTTCAACATTCGATAAAATTTTGAGAAAAATCGAATTGACAGTTTTTTTTTTAAGAAAAATAAAAACAATAATAAAACTTGGTAAACATTTACTTTCGACTCAAATAGCTTTTCAAAAATTACAAATATTGTCTTCAAACTTATTTTATTTTACAGAAAATATTGTTTTCGATATTCAGTAATTTTTTTATAAAAATCCGTTTTTTCATAAAAAAAAAATCTACAAAAAATAGTACGCAAATTTGTTAAAAATTGATGTTCGGTTCTCGATATCTCTCAAATTAATTTCATTCATCCAATTTGTATTTGTTTATAATAAGAAACGAAAAATTTTAAGATATGCTACTAAAATTGGTAAAAATTTGTTTTCGATTAAAAATCTATTTAACGATACTAGATTTTGAAACTTAACTATTTCATTATATGAAAAATATTGTTGGTAGTTTTTAAATGTTTAAGAATAATTCAACTGACAACTTTTTTAACACAACACGAAAACCTACAAACTTTTAAGCAAGACAATTCGATAGACGGAATAGGAAGTTATCAGTGTGGGTCGCATCCCAGCCTTTTTTTAAAATTTGGTTTTAGACGACACGGATAAACTGATTCTTTTGTTTAAAAAACTTCTGACTTTTATAATCGAAAACACAAAAGTAATATGTATATTAAAAATATTAAATATTTATTAAGAGAAAAGATGTTCTGATTACAGCTAATTAACAAACGTGACAATTATTATAATAATGTATGATAACGACCTTATTAACCAGCAAGTAAATAATAGAGTTTATAAGAAATGTTGTTTTTAGCTTAAGCTAGCGTGTTACAAGCTAACCCGCATATAATGTCAAACGCAGTGTGAGCAATAATTAAGAAAGTAGCATATGAAAAACCTATTAGTTTCGAATGTCTGCACATTACAATTAATGAGAAATTTTAAACTGGGTAAAACATACCACATTCGTGCAGTGTGGCTAGAAAAGGAATCAATAACAGAATTCAACTACAAAATAGTGATCAAGGATATTACTGATAAACATTGTTAGAAGTACAAGTGTTACGGGTGAATTTTCACAATAGCACTAAATATGAAAATAATAATAAAACTGTTCAACAAGGTAATGTATAGGTAATAGCTTTATGTCGAATCTTCCTTTAAACTCAGCCTATCACGTCAGGTTTTTAAGATACAACCTTTTATAGTTCTAAAGACTCCTTATATAAGTAATTTGTCTCTCTGCCCACGCTCTTACAGTCACGGTTGCCACTTGAAAAAAAATTGCATGACCAAAGCTGAAAATAAAAATGACCAATCGTACCAAAAAAGGACCAAAATAATTTGGGTCCGCAATGGCTTTTAACTTGCCATAGAAAGTTATTGTAATCGGTCTGATTTCTAGAATTGAAAATTTTGACATTTCTCGGCGTTTCAAGGTTCCTAGAGTCTAAATAAAAGTTTTTAAGAGGGATGACTGTGCGTGCGTGTGTACGTACGTTCGACAAGAATAACGTTTTTGACATCTGGTAAAATTTTGAGAAAATCGAATTGACATTTTTTACAAAAAATAAAAACCTTAAAAAAACAATAGTAAAACTTTGTAAACATTTACTTTCGACTCAAGTATCTCTTCAAAAATTAAAAAAATATTGGCTTTAAGCTAATTTTATCTCACAGAAAATACTGTTTCTGACATTCCGTAAATTGTGCATAAAAATCCAACAGTCAGTTTTTTTCATAAAAAAAGTAAAACCTACAAAAAATAGTACGCAAATGCTACGGAAATTTGGTAAAAATTGGTTTTCCACTAAAATCTCGTTAATAAGAACAGATATTGAAATCAAACTATTTCATAATACTCAAAATATTGTTGGTAATTTTTATTTTTTTTTGGAATAATTCAACTAACAACTAGCAAATCACGAAAGCCTATAAACCTTTTAAGCAAGACAAATCGGCAGACGGGATGGGAAGTTATCAGTGTGTGGACGCACCCCTTTTTTTTAAGATCACAATATGTTAACATTATGTCAGGAGATCGAATACTACGAGTATCGCTAAATAAAATTCATATAAAATTAATTCAAACAAATGTTTTTGCAGACCAAACGCTATGGTTATTTTTGTCATCTTGACGCTCTTTGGCCAGCATTATATTATTAATGGTACCCAAATTAAGTCTGCCTTTCGTTTTTATCAAAGTTAATTCAAAAAAATTCCTCTGAGCAGCAGCTGAGCTGTGAGGAAGTAACATCAAGTTATAAACGAACTAATTTAAATTTTGAAAATAATATTCATTTAAAGCGTTTTTATGATAATTGAACTTTTCGCAAAATTCTTTAGGTATGTATTTTATTTTTGAGATTATAAAAGGAATAGAGTCGAGTCATTTTTTTTTCAATTTCTTAAAAAAGGGACCAAATGGAATAAAAAATGACCATGCGACCAAGTGAGAAAATAATGACCAAATTTGGTCGTAAAAGACCGAACTGGCAACCGTGCTTACAGTCTAAACCATTGGGTCCATTGATTTCAAACTTGGAATTTAAGGTTTTCAGCAGATTCGCGTTGGGCGTTTTTTTCATTTTTTTTTAAGATCAAAACTAAAAGTGGCCCCCATACATTTTTTTTGTCAAAAAACGTAAATTCGAATTTTCTCAAAAACAAACCGATAGATTTTTTTAAATTTTCTCAAAAAATTTTATTTTTTTAACTTGACTTCTTTTAGTAAAAAACATATTTTTGTATAGCTCCGGAAAGGTGTCGCTCAGAGAACCGTTATTTTGTTTTTTAATTTTCTCAGAAACTTATGAACCGATTTCAATATTTTTTTTTTGAACGAGCTCTTATATTGCCTTAACAATATTTGATTATCAAAAGTGCAATTTTTTTGTTTGGATTTAAAAAAAAGTTACGAAATTCAAATGTTCAATTAACAATCATTAAACAACAGGATACCAAAAATATTTTAAGAACAAAATTGAAAAATTTTATATACAAAAAAATAATTTAAAAAAACCGATTTTTGAAAACAAAAATTGAAAAATCAAGGGTTTTTTGATTTATAAAATAGCGTTTACATTTTTGAAGACAAACTTATAGTTTTTTTTTTAATTTTTTTAAATGTAACCAACCTCCCATCTCACCAGATCAAATTCTGTGCATGAGCCCGAAATTCCTATATTCCTATATTTTATGCAAATTAATGCATTTGATACATATGTATTTATGTATTTTTATAACTATAAATATTGTAAAATACTCGTAATACCCGTAGCGTGATGGTTAGTGCGTTGAACTGTCATGCAAGGGGTCTTGGGTTCAATCCCTGCCTGTGCCACCTAACATTTTTCACGGGTACTGCCTCTTGCGATGAGTTGACAAATCCTCCAAGAGTAATTCTTGTCATGAAAAGTGCTTTCTCAAATTAGCCGTTCGGATTCGGCATATAAACTGTAGGTCCCTTTCCATCTCTGACAACATTACTCGCACACAGGGATGGTTGAGAGTTGTAAGTCACTAGGCCCTGGTCCTTCATGGACTGTTGCGCCACCTAATTTATTTATTTTTTATTGTAAATACCAACGATGGCCGTTTAGCGCCACTGCATCGGATTAACGAATACGATATATTTAATCAACAATCTATTTTAAAGTACCTATCAAGAAGTATTATCTTGGTACCTTTGTAATGTTCTTCCTCTTTCTTATCTTCAGATAATTTATTTTCCACCCTGGTTCTTCTAATATAAAAATAAAATAAACCTATCCAAAGGAAAAAGCTTTAAACGAACTAGTTGAATAAATTGTTTTTGTTAAGTATGCGTACAAGTATTTTTCATTTCCGGGATGGGTTTTGTCTTGGGATGAATCGCGCCTTTGTATATACAAAGGAAATACCTGGAAACTAGCTTACCTACTAAAAATGGTGTGTATTCGATAAGTTCATCCAAATACACAAACCATTTCCCTTAACATAATATTTTCCGAGCATTTCATATTTTTATTATAATAAAAAGTTAAGTTTTTTCAACAAATTTTAAATTAATATTGAATAAAATACAATTCACATAGTCTACGGAAAATTCTCTGTGTTTTGACACTTTTTTTGTTAAAATTAGTTCCGTATGAGAGCCGAAAAAGGGTGAAATGCTAACGAAAAAAGAGGCTGCGTTCTATTTTTTGTAGATTTTATTTTTTTTATGAAAAAACGGACTGTTGGATTTTTATAAAAAAATTACTGAATATAAAAAATAATGTGAAATAAAATAAGTTTGAAGCCAATATTTTTAATTTTTGAAAAGCTATTTGAGCCGAAAATCAATTTTTACCAACTTTTATTAATTTTTTTGTTTAGGTTTTTATTTTTTGTAAAAAAAACTGTCAATTCGATTTTTCTCAAAATTTGTCCTAATGTTGAAAACAATATTTCTTATAAGTTAAAATTAGTTAGAAGCCATAATCTCAAATTTTTGAAAAGATATTTAAGTCGAAAATCAATTTTTACCAACTTTTGTTAAATTTTTTTTCGGTTTTTAATTTTTTGTAAGAAAACTGTCAATTCTATTTTTTTCAAAATTTTACTGAATGTTGAAAACAACATTTTTTGAAAGATAAAAGTAGTTTAAAGCCAATATCTCAAAGTCTAGAAAAGATATTTGAGTCAAAACTCAATTTTTACCAATTTTTTTTTTATTTTTTATTAGGTTATTATTTTTTGTAAAAAAACTGTCAATTCGATTTTTCTCAAAATTTTATCAGATGTCAAAAACATTATTCTTCATTGCACAAAATTGTTTTGGAAATGAAATCATATTTTAGTCGTAAAATTTTCAAAGTGACAAATTTTTTTTTCAGTTTTTTTTTATTTATAAAAAAAAACGTTAATTGATTTTTTTTTCCAAAAACATAATTGTTTTGTATCACGTTACAATATATAATATAAAATTTAATTCAAGTATCTAGCGTCATTGGTTCATGAGATATTTAGGGTTAACCAAAATTTTCACCTTTTTTTAAACTGCTATGGTAAAAAAACCACCCACGCAATTTTCTTGAGAGCCCTTTCTGCATCTTTCTGCCTTATTATCTGTATAACAAAATTTATTTGAAGTCGATATCTCTTCTGGTTCTTGAGCTATGGACGACGAAAAACACGTCGCGAACGTATGGACGTACGGACGTACGGACGTATGGACGTACAGACGTACGGATGTACGGACGTACGTACACACGCACGCACAGACATATTTCTAAAAATCTTTTATTTCGACTCTAGGGACCTTGAAACGTCGAGAAATGTCAAAATTTTCAATTTGTCAAATCGGACCCATTACAATAACTTCCTATGGGAAGTTAATAATATATATGTGATGATGATTCGTCCAGACTAAATTTCTATTCTCGACAAAAAAATTTCCCTTCGCCATAAGCGCACTATTTGGTTTTGCACCCGAAAAAAATGTACACCATATCAATCCTGTCGTAATTTTTTTATAAGTATTAAATTTTCTCACATTTTTTTTTCCTAACTTGGCTTCTTTTAGTTAAAAAATGTATTTTTTTATTGCTCCGGAAGGGTAACGCTCATAGAAACGTAATTTTGTTATTATAATTCTCGGGAACTAATGAACCGATTTCAATATTTGATGATCAAAAGTGTAATTTTTTGGATTTAAAAAAAAAATATATTGAGTTTTTTTTTCAAAATCCGATATCTCGAAAAAGTTTCCACATTTTTTACGAAGTTCAAAAATAAAACGTATATTTACAATCACTTAATAACTGCTTAGCAAAAATATTTAAAAAAAAATGGAAAATTTGTTTAGGTACATACTCGTACATGCATACAAAAAAAAATAATTTAAATAAAACCGGTCTAACGATTTTCAAACAAAAAAATTGAAAAATGGAGTTTTTTTTGACAAATAAAATGGCATTTATATCTTAGAAAGACAAACTTATTTTACAGGTATATTTTTCAATCTCATATAGGTACTTTTTTAAACAGACTCTGTGCATACAGGAGCAAGTTCGTGCGACCCAATCGTGCATTTTATTTTCAATAAAATTCGTGACGATTTTCTAAATTTACAATCCCTTACTTTTCAGTATCTTGCTAATTTTGTTGTTTTTGAATTTAGGTCCTACTATGCCTGACATTACTCGCCCATAGGAATTGTTGAGAGTTGTAAGTCAAGAGGCCATAGCTCTTTATGATCTGTTACGCTAAATAATTTATTTAATTTTACTTTAAATCATTTCTAGAACGAATTATCCAAAAAATTTAAAAAATTATGTTTAAAGTTTTACAAAACAAATAGAACCAAGTAAAAACCCATACTTCTCATAACTAATAAGAAATTACGAAAACTAAGTCAGACAATGAAATTATTTAAATTATTATATAGAAAATAAAGATTTGTAATTTAAAAAAAAGTTTACTTGCATTTTTCACCCTTGCTCATCTGGCTTTAATTTACAAAAACTTTATTTGTTTCAAACTTGAATAAAATTTGCATGAATAAAACAAGTTTAAGTGTTTTGAACGGAATTCAAAAAAGGTCTTTGACAATTATAGACGATAGAACTATAACTGACAACAACTGACAAATTTACACCGTTTTAACACCGTAGCAATGTTTCTTGCTTTGCGTTGTTTTATCGATATTCTTACAAACAATATTCTCTCGAATTAGCTAGTTGCATTACCCCTCCCCCCCTCAAACAATTTAACCGTATACTAAAACTTCTTAAGCTCAATTTCAGATGTATTGCCAAGTGTAGAGATTCTTTTTTTAACCGCACATCGAAAATATGGAAAGTATGGCTTTAGACATTGAATTCTAAATGTTGTTACACACTTGTTTATAAATTTAAAGAAAATAAATCCAAGATACTAGTGGACAAGATTTTGGTACTGGCAATCAAACTACACTTTTCCAATAGGTTTTAATAACCTTCATTAAAATCCGCCTTCCAAATCACTTTATCAGATCCGGTTTAAACATATCACGTTTTAAAGTTCGAAAAAAAAAGTAGTTCTTCTTCAAAAAATTCTTACTTTTTCCAAATCTTTCATTCTTATTTTCAGTGTTCAGTAGTCTTCATAAGTTTTACCTGTTAAATCTTAAATAAACGCTTTATCATTTATGTTTTTGTAACGATTCTATTCTTTTAACAAGGCTACAACATCAAGCTTTCGAAATATATTTCAAAAATATAAAAATAATGTTAAAAAATGTATTTTTTTAAATTTGAGCTAATAGTCCAAATTGTAGTTCACATTTAAAATCATTCACAATCACTAAAAATTTAGGTCAAATGAAGACTCATAACTTATAAGATTTTCCCAGGAACTAAAATGATAAAAATTGAATCTAGAAGACGAATATTTGTACTTTGCAAAATCATCTTCATATAACTTATGATTTAACTTATGTACGTAGTCTTAAAAACATCGTTTTTGGTTGTATAGAGCATTTTTAAAGGGTCATAATGTTATAAATCTATTGTTATAACAAAAATTCTTTGACGTGAGGCAGTGAAGACTTAAGTCAGAAACTGGTCACGTTAGTTAATAGACGTTAATATCAAAACATATATGAATTTTTTTTTTGTCTTATTGTCTAAAGACTGAATAAATACGATATTTATCAGTTGTTCTAGACGCAAGTTTTAAGTATCAAAGAAAAAAAAAAAAAAAAAATGTACTCCTAATCAAAAACCTAAAATCTAATGTTTGATTCAAGACCTTAAACAAGTATTTACAAAAAAACGTAATTTTTTCGACCAACGACGAAAAATAATAAAGTGTTGGCAAATCTCAAATAAGTTTGACAGTTGATAGTTTAGGGCATTTCGGTAGACACCTTATTTCCAATTTCCAAGAAATTCGATGACTGTTCTTTAAATATCCAAAAAAAAGTAGTGAAATATTTTTTTATTTAAAGCAGTCACAAGAGTAAAGCCCTTGAAGGTTACATGAATTTTCTTTAAAAATAAAATAAAAAAGTTAAAAACATGCGTCATTCAGTTTAAGTTCAAACGGTTGTAGGAATATATGTATATTTCTAATCCTATCAGTTTTCGGTCTATTTAACATTCCAAACTTCATGAATTTTAATTGACCTCTTTTTTTATCATTCTCTCCGAGCTAGTTTTTTAGAATTCCATCCTCAAAAGGCAAAACCTACTTCAGTTAACCCCTTCCAAGACTGACAGCTTCAGCTCTCTCTTGAATCTAGGTAAGGTACATACATATAAATCTTAAAAAAGAAAGAACGAACAAGAAAAAGAAAACTCTTTCTTTAATTCTTTTGTGTATATGGATACATTTTTCTTTTTCTTTCTTAAAGAAGCCGCCTTTTCATGTCTTTTTTTCAATAGAAAGGATCTTTCGCATCCTGTGTGTCTAAAGTTTTTATTTGATTTTATTTTATTTTTCCTCGTTCATCTCAGGTTTCAAGAAAAACCAAAATAAAAAAATTTAATTCGAGGATGGGTGTTTATTTTGAATAAAGGTGAATAAGGCTACAAATAAAAGTCATAAAAAGAAAAACAAAAACTTTTTTGTTTGGGGTTTTTCCTTTGTTTTTCTTTCCAAACTTAGATAAAAGATGACCTGATATTGAAGATGGAAAAGATGGTTGTTGTTTTCTTTTGCATTTCCAGACAGGTGCTTTTTTTGTTTTGAAAAAAAAAAAAAAAAAATATTTTTATTTAAAGTTCTCAAAAACAAAAAGGGTACCTTTAGGTCTAACTTTTACACCTAAATGGCATGATAATCTCAATGTGAGCTTTAATAAATTCTTCTACGTTCCAAACATAGGTATTTTTGACTTGACAGAGAATAAGAGCCTCAAAAGCTTTTACATATAAGCCGATATATGGAAAGACAAAGTTTATAAGTTCCTTGCCATAAAAATAAGATAAAATTAAATGATTTCGTTTTGTTTATGTGACTTTATAGCTCGAAGTATTATGAAATTTACGATCTTATTGAAGAACTGTGTTAAATATATTTTGTACAACTTTTTGTAACGAAACAAGTCTTCGAGTATATACAAAATCCATCTAAGATTTATGTGGCCATTGTTTTGAAAGTGAAGAAAAGAAATGTTTGTTTGGCTTCTTAAGTTTTTGAAGTATTAACAGTAACATTCTGGAGACTGCCTGTCTTAACCTATGTCTGCTTTAAATACTGTTTAACTACCAAAAATATATTACTTTTCTTTTCAAAGTTTTATATTTTATTTAAGACTCTTTGCCAATTTTAGCAAACATAAAATCTTGAAAATAAAAGAGGTTAGTCTGAAAAAAAATAAGTCAATCTCGGTTGTTTTAGAAAATAAAACTTAAATAAAGAGTAGGTAGGTGTTAATCAAACGAATGAAAAATTTCAAGGCTATAAAATGGGTTCTAACGAGTTTTAGAGATATAAAGAAATTTAAGTTGGCTATACAGTTTTAACTGGTGGCCATTTCGTCAGCTGTCAAGAGATTTATATTTAATTTGGTTTTGCATTTCAACACAAATGGAATGACGCTTGAATAACGCTTTCAAATTATGCTTATTAACTTCCCACAGGAAGTTATTGTAATGGGTCCGATTTGTCAAATTGAAAATTTTAAAATTTCTCGACGTTTCAAGGCCCCTAGAGTCGAAATAAAAGATTTTTAGAAAGATGTCTTTGCGTGCGTGTGTACGTACGTTCGTACGTCCGTACGTCTGTACGTTCGCGACGTTTTTTTCGTCTTCCATAACTCAAGAACCAGAAGAGATTTCGACTTCAAATAAATTTTGTTATACAGATAATAAGGCAGAAAGATGCAAAAAGGGCTCTCAAGAAAATTGCGTGGGTGTTTTTTTTACCATAGCAGTTTAAAAAAAAGCTGAACATTTTGGTTAACCCTAAATATCTCATGAACCAATGACGCTAGAGACTTGAATTAAATTTTATATTATATATTGTAACGTAATACAAAACAAGTATATTTTTGGAAAAAATCCAATTAACGGTTTTTTTATAAATCAAAAAAACTGAAAAAAAATTTGTCACCTCGAAAATTTTACGACTAAAATATGATTTCATCTCCAAAAAAAATTTGTGCAACGAAGAATAATGTTTTTGATATCTGATAAAATTTTGGGAAAAATCTAATGGACAGTTTTTTTTATAAAAAATAAAAACCTTAAAAAAAAACATGACTCAAAGTTGGGAAAAATTGAATTTCGACTCAAATATCTTTTCAAAAACTTGAGACTTAGGCTTCAAACTTATTTTATCTTATAAGAAATATTGTTGTCAACATTCAGTAAAATTTTGAAAAAAATCGAAATAACAGTTTTTTTACAAAAAATTAAAAACCGAAAAAAAAATTAACAAAAGTTGGTAAAAATTGATTTTCGACTCAAATATCTTTTCAAAAATTTGAGATAATCGCTTCTTACTAGTTTTAACTTATAAGAAATATTGTTTTCAACATTCTGAAAAATGTTGAGAAAAATCGAATTGACAGTTGTTTTACAAAAAAATAAAAACCCAAAAAAGAAATTGATTTTCGACTCAAATATCTTTTCAAAAATTTGAGACATTGGCTTCAAACTAATTTTATCTTATAAGAAATATTGTTTCCAACATTCTATAAAAACTAAAAACCTGAAAAAGAAACAATACTAAAACTTGGTAAAAATTTACTTTCGACTCAAATAGCTTTTCAAAATTTAAAAATATTGGCTTCAAACTTATTTTTTTTTTCACAGAAAATATTGTTTTCGATATTCAGTAATTTTTTTTATAAAAATCCAACTGTCCGTTTTTTTATTAAAAAATAAAATCTACAACAAATAGTACGCAAATTTGGTAAAAATTGATACATATAGACAAACTTTTAAGCAAGACAAATCGACACACGGGATGGGAAGTTATCAGTGTGGGTCGCAACCCAGCCTCTTTTTTATTTTGAAAATCATGTCTCTGTTCAAAATACGTGCATCGCGTGAACTTTGTTCAACGATGAATTTACCAGCGCTTAAATACTTTGTGTGGGAATATTTGCTACTGGTCTATAGCGCAAGCCCGAAACGATTGACCACTTGGAGAACAACATTCACAGCAAAGTCATAGAAAATTGGACATCCAGGTTACACTATGTATGTATATATTGTCAGAAGGTTTTGTTTTTGAAAAAAATAAATTGTACATCAATTGAAAACTAAAAAACACCTTGACTTTATTCCACTTCAAACTTTAATCTTATATATAAAAATAAATCGCAAAATGTGTTGGTAAGCGCATAACTCAACAACGCCTGGACCAATTTGGCCAATTCTTTTTTTAAAATGTTCGTTGAAGTTCAAGGATGGTTTTTACGGCGACAAAAATTCGAATAATGGCCGGAAAAACCATAAAAAATGCCCTTTTATTTTTCCTTATGTTGATTCGGCTACAAACCAAGATGATGCAGTCAACTATCCACCGGAGTTTTTAAACTCGCTGGATTTGCCAGGATTGCCACCTCACAATCTTTAATTAAAGGTTGGATCAATAGTTATAATGTTGCGAAATATCAACCAACCGCGTCTTTGCAACGGTACACGATTAGCGATAAAAAAATTACTAAACAACGTGATAGAAGCAACTATACTCAGAGGAAAGTATATAAAGGAGAAGAAGTTCTCATACCGCGCATCCCAATAATTCCGACTGATGTGCCATTTGAGTTTAAACGACTACAGTTTCCAGTGTGGCTTGCTTTTGCTATGACTATAAAAAGGTCCCAGGGGGAATAATTAAGTGTTTGTGGTATTAATCTAGAAAACCCATGTTTCTCACATGTTCAATTGTATGTTGCCTCTTACCGTGTTGGAAAACTGATTTCTGTTAATAATTATGATTCACATGATTAACAATAAAGCGATTACTTACTTTTAAATCCTTATATATGTTTCATTTAATTATTTTTTATTCACAACGCCCTATCCAGGGTGACGGTTCTGTTCAGGAGAATTTTTAGCCACGACTATAAAATACGTAGGAACAAAAAACTGCCACATTACAAATCTTTATGACAAGACGAAGTCTGTCGGGTCCGCCAGTAAAAAATAAAAATAAATTAGGTGGGGCAACAGTTCATGAAGGGCCTAGTGACTTTTAACTCTCAACCATTCCTGTGTGCGAGTAATGTTGTCAGAGATGGTAGGGACCTACAGTTTATATGCCGAATCCGAACGGCTAATTTGAGAAAGCACTTTTCATGACAAGAATTACTCTTGGAGGATTTGTCAATTCCTCGCAAGAGGCAGTACCCGTGAAAAAAGTTAGGTGACACAGGCAGAGATTGAACCCAATACCCCTTGCATGACAGCCCAACGCACTTACCATCACGCTACGGGTACTACATTTCAAACTTTAATACCTCTGAAAAAACGGCCTTATAAGAAAATCAAAAAACCAAAGCTTAGAATACCAAATTGTTAATAGTCGAGAGGAAAAGCTATGAGCCAATTTCCAAACAAAATTGGTTAAGATATTTAAAAATATTCAAAAATAACAATAACATAAATGAATATCATCAAAAATCTCACCGTAACGTTAAATAAATGTCGTACGTTCGGTTTTTGAAAAACGTTTTTGTGTTTTTTTATATGTACATATTCACATATGTATATCGGGTTTTTCAATATTGACTTATAAACTTTGAACTTTGATAATAGCCCTATTTTTGAAAGTCTGTTGTCTTATCAAAATTTTTTAGAGTTTAGAGTTGCCAAAAAATAAGTTGGGTATTGTTGACATAATCGTTTTACTGAGAGGACTATTTCTTAAGTATTTCGAAACTGATGCTGATTTTTCATCGAACTATCAACATCAATAGTGAGGGACTTTTCTGCATTCATGGCAATACAAAAACAACAAATATGTTCGACTTTGAAATGATTTCAATACACATGAAATCGAAGAGGGTCTAATGAATCCTTAAAAAGTAACACTTCGGTTTGTATTTTGGTCAAGTCGCATGGCGGCATTTTTCTTTAAAAAACAAGCCATCACCTTTAATTGCGAGCTCTTTAGCTAGATGATTTCTAACTTCTTATTGTCTGATGCGGTTCTAATGTGATCAAGCCATTAAAAACATGCGATTTGACCCCTTTCAACTTTTTTTTGTAGGGTTTTCTAAAGTCGTAGGCCTATGATAACGAGTCACAAAGCAACTTCAGTTTCGAATAATTAAGATGCAATTACAACTTATTCCATAAAAATTCATCACTGAATATGTTTTTTCGATAAAATTGCCGATCATTTTGATGCATTTCAAGGACCCAATTAGCCAAGAAACGATAGATAGAACCCCTCAATGTTTGTATTTAAAAACAATACGAGTGTTTGGAAAATAGGTAAGGTCTTAAGAGGAGATACCGTTGGAGATTGGCCTTAATAGAAGGGAAAAACAGAGTTGGCCAAAGCATTCAACATTCTCGATGTGCGGTTTAAAAAAGAATATCTATACTTGTACTGCTCGAAATTGGGCTCAAGGGTAAACTAATGAGCGTTTATAGAAGCGCAAGAATTGTTTAAGGGGTCGAGTGCAACTGGCTAATTCGACAGAACATTATTTGTAAAAAATATCGATAAAACAACGAAATTCTTGAAACTTTGTGGTGGTTTTCAAGGGAGTAAATGTTTTGTTTAAAGTTCTATCACCTATCATTTTCAAAGAATTTGTTTGAATTCTATAAAAAAGATTTAAAATTATTTTTGGGGCACCTGCAAAGATATGCGAGTTATATTCAAGCTTTGGACGAATGACAATGAAGGCTTTGTAATTTACAGATCAGAAGGGATGCAGAAGGGTTGGAGAAATCCTGAGCACTAAGCAACATTTTCGGCAAAGTCGAATATGTGATTATTTAATAAGAGGTGATCTGTGATTCACGTGCCTAATACTGAAAGTTGATAAGTTTCCGGATGCAAGTGCCACTCATGGATAGTGGCGTCTGGGTTGCGGGTTACGCTTTAATGACAGAAAATAGCATTGAGTTTTTGAAGCATTAAATTCTACACGGTTAATAATTACCCATTGGACAATGCTGTTGAGATCAGAATTAAATGAGCTTAACATACGCTGCCGTTGAAGTTCCACATCCGAAGGACAAGAATGTGAATCTAGAAACGAACATAAAAACCTAAGGGCAATGGATTAGAAGTGGAAGATAAGAAATCGTTAATGAACATCAGAAATAAAGTTGAAGGCAAAGTGGAACCTTGTTGGGAACACCAGCATTTGTTTTATGAATTTCAGACTTCAAACCATAAAATACAACTTGTATTGAACGGTTAGAAAGGTAGTTTCTAATGCAAATGCTTTGGTTTTTTCGAAATGTGACTGTAAAATGTTTACCAATTTGGTAGTGAATTTTAAAGATTTCAATGCTTTGTTGAAGTGTTTATCGTAATGGCGTAATTTGTCCTTGTCAAAAGTCTTAAAATAAAAACTTCAACATTGACAAGCGCCTGAAACCTCTTATTGGGCAATTCTTTATTTAATAATATAACGTATTTGTTTTGGAACAGCTCTTCAACAAAAAACTGTGCCCCAAAGCTTAAACATCAGCTAAAACATAAACACAAAAGTTGCAGCAACATGTAAAAACCCAAGGATTGATTAAAATTGACGAATACGTATTTCCTGTTAAAACCACAGGTTTTGTTTTATTTTTTGAACCAAACCAATATTTCCCCTATTGTCAGCATAGTTAAAAGGAACTTAAATATTTAACTTGGTTTTTCAATTTTTAAATAGGTAGTCAAAAGCATATAAATTAAAAACACATCGCTTTTAAAAAGTTCTAATTAATTTGGCAACATCTCCATCGCCATGAATATTGGACACATTTCCTCCAAAGAATGGATTTTAATTAGGTTTTAATATAGATTTTCCATTCCCCCACCCCCTCACTTCACTTCACTACACTTTACGTATTCCTACATTCATTTTAATAGAACAAAAATAATCAAACTCCCTTTTTTACCTGTGCCATGTGTATAGAAAATCTACGTGAACGGTTTTATACTAAAGGATACCTCAATCGACCCAACTTTTCATTCTCACTAATTGCACTTCAATAGACAATGAGAGAGTGTTCCACACCGTGACCGACCGACCGACCAACCGACCAGAGACCATCCCCCAAAAGCACTCACATTATCTGGGCTGGGATAGATAGAATTTTGGGGTGAAATTGGGATTGGGATGTGCAGGGTACTCGAAGATAGGTGTCAGGGGGTGTGTGGTGTGTGTGCGATGATGTTTGGGCGGAAAGACTCCCTTTCATTGTTTCCGAATTGTGAACGAACGGACAGAGAATAAAACTTTTTCACTGTCTATATTGTTTGCAGCCCTTTTTATTCACCCTCCAGCTTCAATATATGTACATCAGCGATGGTATCCGCATCCTTATCCGCTTCGCTCCGATCCGCACCCACCCCCACCAAACTCAGCCACAGCCCCAGCAATATGCTACTGCTACGGCTACAGCTACGGCTGCTGCTGCTGCTGCTGCTGGGTCTGACACACTTGAGAAATTAATTTGCCGCAACCATTTTGTTGTTGAACGACAAAATGAAGGAGCAATGTTTCTGCGGTGCTCCCTCTTTTTTGTTGTTGTTGTTTTTTTGTTATTTAAGCAGGATTGGAATGGAATGCTTAACTGTACTCTCAGGAATCACCAATTTAATTGTCAATAATTTCTGTTGTTGGAAAACAGAAACTGTGGTGGCTGGTGTGTGAAGCAAAAGCGTAACCAAGTTCTGTGTGGAACTTCAAACTTCAGTCAGTTTTAAATTTAAATTTAAAGTTTCAAGTTTTAAACTGTGTCTTGCTCCTTACCTCAGAAGGGTGGTGTTTTATGCACATTTACAGTTTGAGAAATGAAGATGACACTGAAAACATCCTCGAACTCGTATCCTCTCTTCTACCTCAACGACTGTAAGAAGGTAGGACGGTAAATGAAGCGGGTGTGGATGGGGGTGAGGAAGGAAGTTAAATTTCTATGTACACTTGACAGTTGACAGATGGTGAATGTGAATTTGACAGTTAATGAGGTGTGAAAAGGTATTTATCGTCCTCAGAGAGAGACATCATGATGTGTGACATTGCACTGACGACCGACCGTTGCGTTGCAGTTAGTTGGACAATGCTCTAGAGCTCCTTCTGATGCGAGCATCACAAATCGTGTCGGTCGTCATGTGTCGCTATCGGTAGGTACATATTATATAGTTAGGATGATGGTTGGGTGAAACAATGCGAAGGATTTATCGATCGTCTCCTGTCCACTTAGGAAGGACTAAACAGGGATATATGTATGTATATGTATATACATCGAAATACACTATACGTATTCTATACAGAATGGATTTAATTTAAGGGAGTTGCTTTGAGTAATTTATGCAGGAGATTTACCATCACAAGCTTATACCTACATACTATACCGCTACCACCCGAAACAAGGGCGTTCTATGGAGGTTTATGCATGATGAAGGCCATCGGCAAACCTTACAAAACAAGCTCTAGCTAGGTCTAGGTTGGTAGGTAGGTAGGTACATATAACGATTATAATAATTTAGATGAATAAAAATTAAGCGTAACAATTTAATTTCGTTTTATAATAAAACGGAAGCTAAAAAGCAAGGTAAAGGAAGCACTTTATAAATACGTATTATGCCACCATGTTGGTGTTGGAGAAAGGGCGACGACGATGACGACGATGGGCAGGGTGGGAGTTCATATTTCAGTATAATTTTGAAATAATAAATAATGGAGGTTTTACATTTGCAATTCATTTAGATACCTTTTGTTTCTATGCTGTATGGTGTGTTAGTGTAAGCCAACGTAGATTTTAGAAACAAAAAGAAAATTGTTAAATTGTTCCTAAAAATGTTAGCTTCAAACAAAAACAACAACAAATGAAACTTAGAGGAAGACCACCATCATCAAGGACACGTTTAAATAAAATGCTAATACTTGTATATTTATTCAGGAAATTTGTCTTTATATGTACATAACGGGAAAGCACATAAGTACCAAGGACCTATGTATGTATAACTAAAACGCTTTGGCTAAGAAACTTCAGAGGCTTTTCTAACTTAACTTGTCATTTTGTATATAATATAAAGAATTTTTAAATTTTCTATTTTTTTTTGTAGTGAATTTATTAAATTATTATTAACAACAAAGAAAATGTTGAAAATGGCGGGCGGATGGGTCTCTTTTTCATTGGGAAAGTTTGTTACTTATTGAATCGAAGACAAATTTACCTTTAACTGGTGCTTTGCTTTGTAGATAGCAATGAACTTTTTTTAACTTTTTGATTTCTTTCAAATAAATTAAAGTTTCTTGGAAATGTTGTTTCATTAGCTTAACAAATAATGGAAAAGCTTTACATCGAAAAAATGTCATTTAAAAGCAAAAAAGAATGGTTTGGGTCATTTTAATGAAATTAATTATTTACGGAGAAATTTAATAATTTAACTGATTTAACAAATTTCTAAAGGCATTTCCAATAAGAGACTTCATTTTTAATATAATAATTTTTGGGTACTTTTCACTTTTAATGCTGTCAGCTTTTAAGATTTCATACCTAAAAATTTCCGTATGAAGTTATGTTAGTACGTAGGCCATAGCACAAGAACCAGCAAAGATCTCAGCTTCAAAAAATGTTATTTAGCAATTAATAACATCAAGATATGCAGAAAAGACTTTTAAAAAATCCAGTACAGATTTTTAAAAAATCCAATAGATGGTAGCGGCTTAAAAAAATAGTGAAAAAGTTGTCTGACTCAAATATCTCGCGAACTAATAACACTATGGCCTTTATTAAAATTGTTTGTTACACATTATAACGTCATACAAATTTGATGTGAAATTAAAATATCATATATACCTATAATACTGGCAGACGACATTGCCACCGCCAAAACACTTTTATTACCAAGTTTTTATTCCAATCAAATGTAACCGAAACTATTGTTTTTAACAATTTTAAGTAATAAAACTTATCTATCTATACCTATAATATAAAAATAAGTCGGGTTTTCTTTCCTGACGCTTTAACTTTAGAACGCACGAACCGATTTCTACGGGTTTGCATTGCTTGGAAAGGTCTCAGGCTCCGTGAGGTTTATAGCAGACAAAATTCAGGAAAAATGTCAACAGAAAAGTGGTGAACTCCGTTTAGCTTCCCATAGAAAGCTATTGTAGAAGTTCCGATTTGTGGAATTGAAAATTTTTAAATTTTTTGACGTTTCAAGGGCCCTATATTCTAAACCAAACCTTACTTTTGCGAACCTTTTTTTAGTCAACCATATCTCTAGAAACGTCAGAGATATCGACTCCAAATAACGTTTGTTTTAAAGATAATAAGAAAAAAATGCAAAAACGACTTTTAAAAGAATTTAGTGAGTGTCTTTTTTTATCATAGAGCAATTTAAGAAAAAAGTGAAAAATTTGGTTGATCCCAAATCCATTTATATTAAATTCTGTATTACACATTCTGAGCAAATTTGGTATTATTTCGAAAAAATCAGTCTTTTTTTTTTTATTAAAAAAACTGAAACAAAGTCACGTAGAATATTTTGAGAACACAAAATAATCTATAATATAAAATGCCTAGAGTACGACCGAACGTGCGAAGATCGGCCACCGCATAAGACATGCAATGCAGCAACAAGTGTATTCACAGAACTTAAGCGAAAAGAAATATATTAAGATAAAATGCCCGATTGAGACAACGCGTGAGCACACGAAGATCATTGGCATCATACAATCGCTTGGCATTCCAATATGATCCCGCTGCGAACTACAGTGATGATGACAAATTACGAATTTTCAAAACACATCCGAACGTTGAGAGTTGGCATTCGGCCAATCAGTCAAATATTTGTGCTAGTACGTCACATAAGGCAGCGACATGGCTGTGCTTGGTATTGCGTTGGAAAATGCGAGTGACGAAATCAGCAACTTCCAAATGGGCAGATTGCAAAAACAAGTATACAAAACATTAATGCAAGCGGTGGGCAGTAATACTGGTGGTCTATTCTTCCTGGACGCACCTGGAGGAAAAGGAAAAACATTTGTCATTTCATTGATTTTGGCCACTATTCGATCAAGATGTGGCGTCAGCATCTTGAGGCAACTCTTCTAGAAGGCGGTCGTACTGCACATTCTGCGCTTAAGTTGCCACTCAATGTAAACACAATTGATACTCCAACATGCAATATTTCCCGATCCAGTGCAATGGGAAAATTGATGATGCAATGCAAGCTCATTGTTTGGGATGAGTGCACAATGGCACATAAGAAATCACTTGAAGCACTTTACTTCACACTGAAGGATCTTCGATGATGTAACAACATCCAACGGAGTTTTTCAACTCTCTGAAGTTACCAGGATTTTCACCACATAACTTGCAACTTAAAGTTGGTTCAGTTATTATGATATTGCGTAATTTGAATCCATTGCGACTTTGCAACGGTACTCGACTTGCGGTGAAAAGATTTATGCCGAATTTGATTGAGGCAACCATTATCAACGGAAAGTACGCAGGTGAAAATATATTTATTCCTCGAATACCAGTGATTCCGACTGATCTTCCGTTTCACTTCAAACGATTACAATTTCCAATTCGCCTTGCGTTCTCAATGACAATTAACGCTTCGATTCATTAATTTGCATTCACTTTCATTTTTTACTTAGAGAAGTTCAACTAATTTACAATTCATTTTTGTAATCGAAATGAATTCATTACTGTTGTGAAATGAAATAAAATTTTTCATTTTCAAATATAAAACAAAAAAAAATACTTTTTCTTCATCTTATAATCCCCAAACGAAATGTTACAAAAAACGAAGCCATCTTGTGGCGAAACGGTGTTCGCCGGGTTTGCTAGTTTTTTTTATAAATTAAAACTGAAAAAAAATATTTTTCGCCTCAAATATTTTAGGAACCAAAAAATGAAAAGTGTGAGTTTTATAAATTGTCAATTGACAGTTCTTTTTTTATAAAATTAAAAATAAAAATCGTCAAATTGATTTTCGACTTAAATATCATGAGAACGAATATAGACATTGATATAAAACTTATTTCGCCTCATAAAAAACATTATAGTTAACACTGCCCATAATCTCGTAAAGGCCCTATCTACAAAATTTCCGATTTTTAAGTTTTTGCATATTTGGAGTTAGGGCATTGTCTCCGATTTTTCTACATTCATTTCTTGACCCTAAATCTTCAAATAAGCCAGAAAAACACAATTTCTAGAAGCCCTAACTACAAATCATGTGCATCAAAATTTATAAAAAACCCTAACTACCACATAGGGCCTTTTATAATACACTGCATACAGAAAACATATTCATGTTCTTTTTTAAAAAGCCATATGTGGCAGTTAGGGCTTTTTATAAATTTTGATGCCAGAATTTTTGTAGTTAGGGCTTTTTTTCTGGCTGAATTTTTTTATGTAAAAGGTTGTAACCTCGTAACGTGTTGAATCTTGTCGGGTTTTTTTTACGAATTTAGAATTTGATTTTGTTGGAGAGTGCGTTATTGGCCTACAGTCGAATAAAATGTTTGATACGTAAAGGTCGTAACCTCGTTTTGTGCTTGGTCCTGTTTAACTCTTTAACGAATGTTGAGTTTTGTTTTTAGCAGAGGGCTTTATTAGGCATTTACATAGTCTGTTGAAACTTTTGAAGCGGTAACTTCACGTTTTTTTTAATTTATCTACATATACTATATTATTTACAATAAGTGATTAAACATGAACCGGTCAAGAATGCTTGTTAATTTAGCTTTAAATATTAATCATGATTTCTTATTTCATGTTTTATAATGGGTTTTTAATAAAGTATAACGTAAATTGTTGTACATAGGGCCTTTTTTTTATTTCGTCCAAAGCTAAAAAGTCCTATTTACCTTGGTTTCCAAATGCATACAAATTTTGAGTTTAAAACTATTCCAAAACATAAAGCAATAAAAAAGCTTTGCAACAAATATTTTTTGGTATTTTTCACTTTTTACCTTCAGGTCGCGGATAAGGATTTAGTGTTTTCATCATTATCTCGAAATAGTGAAAATGTTAGTTAGGGCCTTTACGAGATTATGGGCAACATAGGGTGAAAATAAAAACCTACGAAAAATATAAATGATTTTCGATTCGACTATTTTAAGAACAAAAAGGGGGCACTTATTTCAAACTTATTTGAATTTTTTATAAGTACAAAACATTTTTGTAACTTTCGATACAAATTTCAAATATTCATTTTTTACCAAAAATAAACTAAATTAGTTTTGTAACACACATCTTACATCAACATCCTAACATTAATTTTTTTTAAACAACATAAATAATTTTGTAACATGGATAATCATTTTTTTTTTTGCACAACAATGTATGTAACGTAGTATATTATTTTTCACATCACTGTAAATAAAAATTGTAACAATTGTAACAGTTAAATACTCCAGCTCAGAGTATAAAAGGTGAAGCAAAATTGTAACCTTAAGCATTCGTTGGAATAAAGTTGTTCAGTAAACATACAACGCTAGTTGGAGTTGCTTTTCTTTTCTTTCAAAGTTTGCTTTCTTCCTAAGTTTTTCTATTAGTCAGTAGACAAGCTGAACTCGTTTGGTCGCTTGGCTCTGCTACCTAATTTTTTGGAACTAGAGATCCCCATTTGTTGTTTCTTCTTATCGTCAGCAACATAGTTTTGTTACAAATCTCCTCACATTCTCAAACATTTGTTTAAACGCTTTAGAACAAGGTTATAAAGTTGACTGTGCTGCTTTTGACCATCTTAGCCACGGAATTATTTTATTTAAACTTAAAGCTCTTCGCTTTCCACCATTTTTTTAGCTTGGATCAAATCATATCTTGAAAACAGATCCTATGAGGTATAATTTAGAAATTGTCATTCAGAACCTTTTGTTGCTCAATCTGGTATACCCCAGGGAAGCCATCTTATCTTGGCCCTTTTCTGTTTATCCTGTCTATTAACGACGCACTTATCGTCAAGCCTACGCTCAAGTAAAGTTTTCAATTTTTGCTGATGACATGCTTTTTAAAATAATAAAGTCCACCATGATCGTATTCTTTTATAAGCCGATATTCTATATCACAGCAAAAACTCTGTCACGTCTCCACATTTAATGATTTAGGTATCCATTTCTCTTCCAGCTTAGAATGCACACATCACATTAATTTCACTGTCAATAAGGCAAGTTCTATGCTGGGTTTTATAAAACGCTGGGCAAAGGAGTTCCCCCCTACGCTACGTTACTCTTTCTTTTTACAATTACCGTGTTCATTCTTAGCTTGAATATGCTTTGCAAGTATGGAGTCCCTATTATAAAATTCATAGAAAACGTATTGAATCAATTCAGCATAATTTCATTCGCATTTCCCTAAAAAGTCTTCCTTGGGATGATCCTTATGATCTGCCTCCTTATAAACATTGTATTTAGCTTCTTCAAATGCAATTTCTCTATCAAAGGCGTGTTAATAATGACATAATATTTCTTCACCAACTCATTAATGGTGAAATTGATTCACCATATTTGCTATCCTGTGTACTTTTGAAACTCCGAGGTGGAACTTATCACCTGCTTACATTTGATTTTATACATGGGAAGAATGAAGCTTTAAGTCGAATGAGCATTTTATATAACTTAAACTTTCGTCAGGCTCTTGAGGGGTCCCTCTGCTTAACTCTTTCATATTTCGACAGTGACATTTTTTAATTCAATTATTGAATCGAAGTGAATTATTAACTTCTCATAGGAAGTTATTGTAATGGGTGCGATTTGTCAAATTGAAAATTTTAACATTTCTCGACGTTTCAAGGTCCCTAGAGTCGAAATAAAAGATTTTGAGAAGGATCTCTGTGCGTGCGTGTGTACGTACGTCGGTACATCCGTACGTCTGTACGTTCGCAACGTTTTTTTCGTCGTCCATAGCTCAAGAACCAGAAGAGATATCGACTTCAAATAAATTTTGTTATACAGATAATAAGGCGAAAGGATGCAGAACGGACTCTCAAGAAAATTGCGTGGGTTGTTTTTTTACCATAGCAGTTTAAAAAAAGGTGAAAATTTTGGTTAACCCTAAATATCTCATGAACCAATGACACTAGAGACTTGAATTAAATTTTATATTATATATTGTAACGTGATACAAAATAAATATATTTTTTTTTTAAAATCCAATTAACGTTTTTTTTTTATAAATCAATAAAAATGAAAAAAAAAATTGTCACCTCGAACATTTTACGACTAAAATATGATTTCATCTTGAAAACAATTTTGTGCAACGAAGAATAATGTTTTTGACATCTGATAAAATTTTGAGAAAAATCTAATTGACAGTTTTTTTATAAAAAATAAAAACCTAAAAAAACATTACTCAATGTTGATAAAAATTGAATTTCGACTCAAGTATCTTTTCAAAACATTGAGATATTGACTTTAAACTACTTTTATCGTTGAAAAAATATTGTTGTCAACATTCAGTAAAATTTTGAAAAAAATCGAATTGACAGCTTTTGTACAAAAAATTAAAAACCTAAAAAAAATTTAACAATAGTTGGCAAAAATTGATTTTCGACTCCAATATCTTTTCAAAACTCTGATATAATGGCTTCTAACTAATTTTAACTTATAAGAAATATTGTTGTTCAATATTTGGAACAATTTTGAGAAAAACCGAATCGACAGTTTTCTTACAAAAAATAAAAACCTAAACAAAAAAAATTAATAAAAGTTGGTAAAAATTGATTTTCGGCTCAAATATCTTTCCAAACTTTGAGATATTGGCTGTAAACTACTTTTAACTTTAAAAAAAAATCGTTGTCAATACTCTGTAAAATGTTGACAAAAATATAATTGACATTTTTCTTACAAAAAATAAAAACCTAAACAAAAAAATTAATAAAAGTTGGTAAAAATTTGTTTTCGACTAAAAATCTATTTAATAAAACTACATTTTCAAACTAAACTATTTCTTTATATGAAAAATATTGTTGGTAATTTTAAATTTTTTAAGAATAATTCAACTAACAACTTTTTTAACCCACGAAAACCTACAAACTTTTAAGTAAGACAAATCGACAGACGGGATGGGAAGTTATTAGTGTGGGTCGCATCCCAGCATCTTTATTTTTATTCATACCTCACTCAGTAGCTTATGGTTTAAATATTTTCAATTCAAAAGCCACCAAAATGACTTAGGAAATAAATCTTTTTTAATTCATAAGTCACTAAATGGCTTGTGAATTAAAGTGAAGATTAAGCTAGAGAGTGACTTACATACATATTATGATTTTGCCTTAGATGACAAATTGGCTCATTTAATTCGTTTAAATGGGTCTAATTGTAAGTTATCAGTGTAATTCGCATCCCGAAATCTTTTATTCAAAATTTGTACCATAGTTGCAGAGAATTTTAAAAACTTTAGTGCGGTTTTGAAGCATTTATAGTTCTATTTTTAGTAATGGCATATATTTTAATTGTAAAACAACTAGAACCACCGTTTCAAAAGTGGCAGCTGCGTAAATAGCGGGATATTCAAAATTAAACCTCTTATGTATTTGATTCACTGATTGTATACAAAGTTCTTCTACACACCTAACATTTTTAATGAAATATGTATGTGCATTTATTTTGAACTAAAAGAAAAAATTCTTTTAAATCCTTAAAATGATTTAATCCTTAAGAAGCAAAAAAAAAAATCAAAGCTTCATTCAAACAAATCATTCAATTGATGTGTCAACAAAGAATATATTGAAATAAATCAAAGTTCTAATACACAAAAACATAGATACTATACCAACCTACATATACATTTTGTTCGAATATTATTTGCAGATACATTTATTTTTATGATTGATGTTGTCATCCAACGCGAAAAATAAAAAATAAAACAATCTCATTCATTCACTCAAAAGCAGCAAGTTTTTCGAAATCGATAAATCAATAATTTATTGAAATATGGGGTTTATACTCGTAGCAACCGAAACATAAAAGAAAAGAGAAGAAATAAAAATCGAGGTGTTATGATGATGCCAATAATAAGAGAAATGTTTTCACATTCATCCCTTAAGCTAAAAGGTAGATAGGAATGGTAGGTATGTACCTATGTGAGGGTCCTTTTCAAGGAATCTTATTTTTCTTTCACATTTTTGTTGAATTTGAAAAAAGAAAAATATGTGATGGTTGTTTTTGTTCTTCATTTTTCGTCTGTAGAATTGCAAAAGAACGAGGAACTTTCATACTGATGGATAGGTGAGGGAATGAAGAAGAAAAAGTTTATATTTTGTGTTGTTGTTATTTTCTCAAACTCTTAGATAGCTTGAACTTCTTCCTTTTTTTTTCATTTTAATTCACCTCCTCAAGAATAAAAGATTTATTGAAAATGCGGGGGCTATGGAAAATTTCTAATGTTGTTTTATTCGTTTGAAGTAATGTTAATCCTAAATATATAAGGAATGGTGAAGATTGATAGCAATTACAAAATATATATAAACGCGTACTCGTACCTACCACTACCAGCAGCTTATCAGTCAAAAGATGTTTTCGAAGAAAAGTTATAGAAAAAAAAGTTAAACAAAAATAAATAAAACAAACTCTAAGATTTCTTTTACTTTTTTAATAATGTTTGCTGTTCAGTCTTGACATATATTGAATCTGTGCTGTTTTGACAGAGGCAGGCTTTGTCATTAATTTATTGATGGTTGACAATCGTTGAAATGTTTGTTTTGGAATCATGATGGTAAATATTTTATATTACCAACAAATATTTGGTCTTTCTCGACTTCAAATATAATAATAGTCTTTTGTTAGATTCATTGACGAAGATGACGAAATTGAATGGTCTTTAAAAATAATTATTTCTTAAAATAAATCAAAATTCCATGAACATACATAAATAGTTGAAGCTGTTTTCTGTCAAAATATTTTGGATATTAAACAAATTTTGAGGCATATTTGAAAGGATTTGAATTTAGTTATGAAAAACTGTCAATTTATATTTTCAAAAAAATTTACAAAATCTTAACAACAATCTTTATGATGAGAAATTTCTTGCAAATTGTCCAATTTTTTGGAATTAAAAACTTTGCAATTTCCCGACGTTTCAAAGAATCCCCGAAGTTTCCGTAGAATCTAATATAATTCGTGCTTTTGTGATACTTTTGTTTTGTTTTTTTGTCAGCCATATTTCAAGAACTGGCAGAGACATCGATTTCAGACCGAATTGGTATATTTTCCTAGAAAATCTCAACTAATGTTTTTTTTATTAACAAACAAATGGTAAAAATATCAGTCAATTTTAAAATTCATAATTTAGGTTTTTGACATCTGCTAAAATTTTTAGAAAAATTGAAGTGACTATTTGTTTTTAAAAAGTAAATACTTATAAAAAAACTGCTAAAAGTTGGTAGAAATCCCAAAATAATTTCATTTTAATAATATTTACTGAAAACTTTCACAAAATTCTACTAAAAATTGGTAAAAATTCATTGCCGACTAAAATATTTCAGGAACTAAAAAAAAGATATTGAAACCAAATTTATTTTTTATCACAATCAAAATAATTTTATTAACTTTTAGCTAATTTTTTAGAACAAATGTAACAAAAAAAAATCGAACATCCACAAAATTAACTAAAAACTGATAAGAAATGGTTTTTGACTCAAACAAAAAAAGATGTTAGCTCTAAATTTTTTTTTTATCCTACACAAAACGTTTTTAATAATATTTTTTTAGATTTTTAGAAATATTAACAGACGGGCAAGTATGGCAAGTTATCAGTGTGGGTCGCATACTTGCCTGTTTTTATGTATACATTTCATAAACATTTGCGACCTTCTTAAGGGGTTATCCATTTTGCAGTTTTAAAAGTATAGGGCTGGAATCCGACATTTGTCAAATTAAGTTGTTAAACCAATATTTTTTTTCAGTTGAAAGTCCGACATTTACGAAAATGGATCGCTTAACCACCGCACAACGCATTCAAATTGTTAATACAAACTACAAAATGGTAATTATTCCACAGCCACATTTCGTGCTTTAAGAGGAGATTATGGTTTACATAATCGTCCAACTACGTAATCAATTGGCAAAATTGTGAAGAATTGCTCGTAGCACTGAATATATCGCTGTTGTAAGTGTTAGTGTTGCCGAAGACCCGAATGTGTCTATTCCTCGTCGTACCAGGAATGAGGACTGTCTCACGGCACATTACGGTGTATTTTGCATTTGGGTCTACACCTACGTCCATATAAAGTCCAGCTCACACAACAACTGAAGCCAGCTGACCATTCACAACGTCGAAGATACGATAAATAGGTGCTTGAACAACAGGCGGTCGACGACGATTTTTCGAACAAGAAACAAAATTATCGTATTTGGAGTTCTGAAAATCCTCAATTAATTGAAGAGAGGCCATTACATCCACAAAAAGTCACTGTTTGGTGCGCTCTTTGGTCCGGAGGTGTGATTGAACCTTACTTCTTCGAAAACGACGCGACGATGCAACGACTGTTACCGTCAATTCGGGCCGTAATGGTCGTAATAATGATAACCGACTTGTGCCTGCTATTGAAGAATACGACTTGGAGAATATGTGGTTTCAACAAGACGGTGCCACATGCCACGTGCCACACAACTCGAGCGATTATGGCCTTATTGCAAGAGACATTTCCTGGCCGCATAATTTCTCGTAGCGTCGTCGTGGCGATATCAACTGGTCACCAAGAACATGCGATTTGAAATCGCTGGAATTTTTGCAATAAAAATGTTTGTGTTTTGCGGAATTTTTTTTGAATATACAGGGTTTTTAAACAGGGACGCTACAAAAGTAGACCGACAGGGATATCAAACGACGCCACATTTCTTGCCGCTCTTTTGACATTTCTCTTCAGTAAGGTTTTCCATTTCATGATGGAAAGATATACGAGCCAACAATAAGTCAAAATCATTAAAATTTACTGGCGAAGTTCGGAGTCAATAGCCTCAACATTAAGAGCGCTAAGTCCAATTTATGGTCGTCATAATCGTTCTAGCAGATCAACAATTGAGCGTCTAGTAGAAAAATATGAATCCAAAGGCACAGTACAAAATTATCCCGTGCCAGTAAGACAAAGAAGTGCCCGTAGTGTCGAGAATATTGCTGCCGCCGAAGCTTCAATCACAGAAAGCCTAAATGTGTCGTTCTCAAGCTTTGGGCATCGCTGTGATGTCGTTGTTGCGAATTTTAAACTGAAGCCGCTTGACCACCAGAAGCATCGTATGTTCGTGAATTGGGCTGAGCAACAACTTGAAAATGATTCGGATTTTCATCGAAAAATCATCTTCAGCGATGAGGCTCATTTCTGGCTGAATGGCTTCTTCAATAAACAAAATATGCGGTATTGGTCAAGCAGCAATCCACACGTACTCCATGAGTCATCATTTCATCCCAAAAAAATTACGGTTTGGTGAGGTTTATGGGCCGGCAGCGGCGTCATTGGGCCGTACTTCTTCCGTGATGATCAAGACAGGCACGTTACTGTGAATGGGGATCGCTACCGTTCAATGATAACCGAATATTTTTGGCCCCAATTAGATGATATGGATTTGGAGGACATGTGGTTCCAACAGGACGGCGGCGCCACAAGCCACATAGCGAATATCTTAATCAATTTATTTGAAACCAAGTTTGGAGAACGTGTTATCTCAATAAATGGTCCAGTCGCTTGGCCGCCACGGTCGCGCGATTTGACGTCGCCGTTAGACTATTTCGTGTGGGGCTACGTCAAGTCTATGGTCTATGCCAACAAGCCAGTGACGATTTATGAACTTCGTACGAATATCGAACATGAAATTGCAGCAGTATCGGCCGATTTATATTGGAAAACCGTCGAAAATTGGGTTGAGCGCCTGGATCATGCATGCATGATGGCTATACAAAAGAAATCGAGTTCCATACATAATGGCATGAAACGAACTTTCACATGAATAAAGAATTTCATTGATATCCAAAACCCTTTTTGTTTTATTTAAAAAAACTTTTGAAGCACTCTTATTGAAAAACCCGATAGTAAATTTTTATATGGTAAAAAGGAAAAACAAATTAATTAATCTGTAATGAAAACACCATTGAACTAGTGTCATGTTATGGTTGGGTTTTCGTATTCAATATTTTATCTTTCTTCTAAATAAATTTTTTAAAACATTAATTTTATTGAAAAATATAATGCTCTATCTTAATTTTAACAGTTTCAGCAAAAATGACTTTTTATATCAAAATCGGTTGAATTGGGAGTCACATTACATAATAATTTATCGAGAAATCCACACACAAGACACCCAAAAGTATAAAGAGATTGTTAATGTGCTCTTAATAAATTGAAATTGAAGATTATTATCTCTAAGAAGTAAAAACCTATTTTGGTACAATGGAGCGTATACGGATTTTTTTTTTACTTACTTTATTTTTGACACATTTTCCCCCTTTTATCTTTTATTTTTTTAATTTATCTAAGTACATTAATATTTTTGTGGAATTTTGTTTTAATCTTTAAAAAGGCTCATCGATTGAATGGTTAGTTTATAAGTAAGGTTTCATTGTATTATATTGAGTAAATGGTATTGCCTCCGGATTGTTGTTGAATTTTTGAAAAAAAAAAAAGATTATTGGTCTAACACATGTGATGCTCAAGTTTATCTTATCAGATTTTTTTTCATAAACCTTTTAATTACTACTTATTGTAACTACATAACATAAGCACAGATTTCAAGTCAAGTAAAGTGGAAGATATCATCAGCATCTGATGTTATGACAAAACGTGGAAAACGACCGAAAATTCCGCGTTATATTTATACGTGATTTTATGACATAATTTGTGATCTTTAATCCTTTTTTTATAAACAACTTTGATGAATTTAACTATCAAAATCCTATTTAAGTCGATTTTATATAAATAACTAGCTGACCCGGTCACGTGTTCCTGTGGCTAACTATTTTTGTGATATTACACTGTTTTTATTTATTGATATTAACTATTTAAGGGTAACGGTAGGAGAACATCAGAGATGAGCACCATCATGATTTTGTACAGAGATACCATTTGTAAAAACCTGTTACCTTCATGACTGATTTTCTACTACCATTATCGATTTTACACTAGTAAATTGAACGCCCAAGATTACAGTCTCCCTTTTCCTTTTCTATGGCAGAAAAATATGCAAGAATTATTGGCTCTTGAAAAAATAAGGCATTTTTATGCTGCTAACAAAGTATTATGACGTCTAACATATTACTAGCTACGAGATAAAATTTAATAATAGAACTCAAATATCAAATTCTTTGGGGAAGTGAGTAGGTCATGCTACACTATAACTATACATATACACAGTTATCTTCGCAATAAACATTCCACTATAAATGAATGTAGTTACTGCTGACAAAAAGTTTTCATATAGTTGTTACATATATTGTAGTTATGTCATGCTATGGCATTTAAGATTGTAACATCAAGTTTTTGAAGTCCATAAAAGCCAAAAAAAGTTTTCTTGAAACGTCATCTTTTTTTCTGCAAAGGAAATGATACTGAAAATTTCAAGGATTTTTTAGCAGTTACATATATTTATTTAATCCTGTCAATAGAAACTTTTTCTTTTTTTTCAATTTGACCTTCTCCTCAAAAAACCTCAATTTTAAAATAAATCAACTTTATAAAAGTATCATTACCAATGATAATGTTTTCGAAATTCGAACGCAATGCCTGGCGCCGCCGCCGATTTGTCTGAATCTGAATTACTCTTAAAATATTTGAACATAGAAATAAATGTAAAAGTATTTTAAACTTTAAAATCCTCACAAAAAAAACTATTTTCTAACTCAATAACCCCATCTACTAAATGTTATTGTCTTAAGTTGGGTTTGTTAACATACCATCTCAGCAAATCCAAACAAAAACTCAAAAAAAAAAAGGAATATCTTCTAGAAAATTGACTTTTCCCAAAGCACATGGATTTCTTCTTTATTCGTTGTGTTATTAGCAAATCTCTTCTGTGCAAAACCATTCCACGTCGTTATCCAAAAGGGTCTCATAAATACTCTCTCATCAGCGCATCCATTTTCTATTTTCAATTTTCTTCAATGTTTTCATACCCGAGTCGAGTATAAACTCGAGCGACGACTGTGTGAGCATTATGTCTCCCAGTTGACACCTCCTTTAGCTCCTTGCTCCTAGATACATCCTACACCCAGTTTACACAAGCAATAATAAAGGACGTCTTCGATGTAGTTGTTGTTGTTGTTGCAGTTCACCCTAACGAATGAGTAAAAACAATTGATGACGAAATCGCTATTGTCGTTCGTCGTAGTCGTCGATGGTTGGGAAATCGTTATTTTCAGGACGATTTTTTCGTCCTTAGGACAAATAATATATTATCATACTTGGTTTTTGTTGTTGTTTTATTTTGTGTCTTTTTAGTGAATAAGAAAACAAAAGAAGTGAGAGTGAACTGAAAACCAAAAATTGTCGTCTCTACCAAATGTCATTTACATACAAATCATTTATCGTCAAAACTAGAAAATCTCTTCATTATTGAAAATCGGACAAATATAAAATAGAAAAGTGTGTGTTCGTCCTTTTGTACGGAATGCGTGCAGTCTGGTCGTAAGAGACACATTTTAGTTATTTCATTTAAAAAGACTTGGCATTGCTGGAGAAGAGATTTTTACTACCATTCTTGATAATACCTAAGGTTTTGTGTTTCTTTGTTGGTATATTTAATAAAAGCAGGACTTGTTTCGCCCTTCAACTTCTTATTGTTTGATATTTTTCTCTTTTATGTAAATAGAGGCAGCAAATTTATTTTCGACGTCAAATAATTTCATCTATTTAACGATAGACTATGAACAACATCCTCTCTCACCGGATGTTACTTATTTTAAATTTGAAATCCACAATCAAAACAAAACGAGTTACTTCAAAGGCCTAAATATAACGAACGGAACAGACTTGGTTTTATTATTCAAGGATCATTAATACTAAAAGATTGATTAATTTTGATAAGCAGCACAATTGGAATAAAGGCAATTTTGACAAAGTACAACACCAATGAGATTCAACATTTTGCCAAGATGTTTGATGATGAATCGAGGAAATGAGAAACAATTTCAAATATATAAAGGTCCTTCTTGCTTTTAATATGATGGTAAAGGATAGGTTGCTATTTTTATTTATTTTAAGATTTTTTTTTTTTTAAAAATACTGGTTTTAAATGTTTTAATTAAATTCCTTCTTAAAACATAAAAATGACCTTTAAAATGTATACTTTAAGTAAGGACAATAAACCTGTAACCATTACATAAGCATTTATTTGAACATCGTAAAACTCTTAAAGTGACATAAAAGTGATGTGAATATTTCAAATTTATTTAAAATATTCGTGCAAATATATAAACTAAAATCAAGAAAGTAAATTCTGAACTAAAAATTTAATTGAATAGAAAACATAAAAGTTCTATTCATTAAATCTCCATTCAAATTAAACTTAACATTTTAAATGAAAATTGTACTTAATTTATAATTTGTACTTTTATTTAACTAGGCTTCAATAAGTTTTAAAAAATGTAAACCACATCAATTCATAAATTGAAAATGAACATAAAATAATATACTTAAACAAAAGAATATACATACATCAATTTAAGAAAAATAAAATGCACGACTGGTTGGAATGAACTTGACTTTGTATCCAATGAGTCTGTTTAAAAGCATTTCCTGTATTACAAGATTTTTAAAAAGTAGGTACCTGATTTCTCAAAAAAAACGTTAATTTTTCAAATTTTTCATTTGAAAATAGCAAGAGCGTTTTTTTAATTCAGTTTGTATACACAAATTTTTTAAATTTTATTTGAAAGATATTTTTAAAAATGCAGTTATTATTAACTTGCCATAGGAAGTTATTGTAATGGGTCCGATTTGTCAAATTGAAAATTTTGACATTTTTCGACGTTTCAAGGTCCCTAGAGTCGAAATAAAAGAACCTCAAGAACCAGAAGAGATATCGACTTCAAATAAATTTTGTTATACAGATAATAAGGCAGAAAGATGCAGAAAGGGCTCTCAAGAAAATTGCTTGGGTGTTTTTTTTACCATAGCAGCTTAAAAAAAGGTGAACATTTTGGTTAACCCTAAATATCCCATGAACCAATGACGCAAGAGACTTGAATTAAATTTTATATTATATATTGTGACGTAATACAAAACAAGTATATTTTTGGAAAAAAATTCAATTAACTGTTTTTTTTTATACATCAAAAAAACTGAAAAAAAAATTTGTCACTTCGAAAATTTTACGACTAAAATATGATTTCATCTCCAAAACAATTTTGTGCAACGAAGAATAATGTTTTTGAAATCTGATAAAATTTTAAGAAAAATCTAATTGACAGTTTTTTTATAAAAAATAAAAACCTATAAAAACATTACTCAAAGTTGGTAAAAATTGAATTTCGACTCAAATATCTTTTCAAAAACTTGAGATTAAGGCTTTAATTTTATTTTATCTTATAAGAAATATTGTTTTCAACATTCTGAAAAATGTTGAGAAAAATCGAATTGACAGTTTTTTACAAAAAAAATAAAAACCCAAAAAAGAAATTGATTTTCGACTCAAATATCTTTTCAAAAATTTGAGACATTGGCTTCAAACTAATTTTATCTTATAAGAAATATTGTTTACAACATTCTATAAAAAATAAAAACCTGAAAAAGAAACAATACTAAAACTTGTAAAAATTTACTTTCGACTCAAATAACTTTTCAAAAATTAAAAATATTGGCTTCAAACTTATTTTATTTCACAGAAAATATTGTTTTCGATATTGAGTAATTTTTTTTTATAAAAATCCAACAGTCCAGTCCGTTTCTTCATAAAAAAATAAAATCTGGTAAAAAAACAAATTTGGTAAAAATTGATACATATAGACAAACTTTTAAGCAAGACAAATCGACAGACGGGATGGGAAGTTATCAGTGTGGGTCGCATCCCAGCCTCTTTTTAGTATTTGTTTTAGATTTTATTTTTGCAAAACTTTTATGACCCGTTTTAAGACATAGAATTTCGAATACATATTTAAAAATAATATTAAATATAAAAAAAATGGTTGCCTGTAAAGTCGGTTTTACGTGCGAAGATTTTACGTGACAACGTCTTTTTCTCGGTAGAATATTTATTGATATGAATATAATTAGCTTTATTTTATTTTATTTATTTATTTTATTTATTTATTTTATTTTATTAAATAAGGAACTTAGTTTTAAGATTTACATCTTTTAGATAACTAAGCTTAGGGTAACATATGATACTAATATGGAGCAAATAACAACATGTATAATATTTTCTGGACTTACAAGTATGAAGAAAGGAAATTAACATTTATACATGAATATGAAAATAAAATTACAATAAAAATTACAATAGTAAAACAATATAGATTATAGATTAACAGATAACAATAAAATGAAATAAAAGAAAAGAAATGAAATGAAGTAAAAGAAAAGAAATGAAAGCGCACAGCAAGTTATGTAAGTATTAATTATTATTAAGTTGACGCAAAATGAGCAAACAGAGATCTCTTAAATACAACCAATAATTCTGTTCTTCTAATTTCACGCGGAAGCGCGTTCCATAAACGAATACCGTTAATGAAAAATTGTCTTTCTGAAGTGAGACATGAAAATCGAGGAATAAGTAACTGCTCGTTTCTATGGGAATTTGAGAATCGAATCTGGTGAAAGAGATAGGGAGGCTTCTGTGTTTGAATAATGTTGAAAAGGCTTGTAAGAGTTTTTATTTTTAGATAATTTTCAAAAGTAACACCAAATAAGTTTTTCGAATAATTTGTGATATGGCAATACCGTCCCAGCTCATATATATATCGAATAGCATTGTTAAAAACAACATTAAGCTTTCTTGTGCTTGCTGCATCGGAGTTGCAATATACTTCACATCCGTATGTAAGTATGGGCACAACAAGCGATTTGACAATTATTTTTCTTGTATTAAGTGGAATGAACTTTTTGGAAACCGATAAATTTCGAAGCACACCATACGATTTTCCTAACACTGCATTTATGTGATCATTCCAGGTAAGGGTCCTATTGAAGTAAACGCCTAGGTTTTTTGCCTTGTCTACGTATTCCACTGGAGTGCCGTTTAACTCAAGAACTGGAAAATAGGACAAATCAAGCAATGTTTTTGAGATAACAAGGCACTTGGTTTTATTTGGATTGAGTAGAAGACCATTATTGCTGGACCACTCAAAAATGGTTTTAAGTTCAGTATTTATGCTTTCAACACAATCCTCAATGAGACCTAGGTGGCAATGCTTAATTAACTGGACATCATCCGCAAACATGCGTGTTTCACAGTGACTCAATATCAAAGGCAAATCGTTGATGTATGCTGAGAACAGAAGCGGTCCCAAAATTGATCCCTGTGGAACACCGCGCTCAAGTGAAAGAAGCTCAGACACACAACCACCCGCAGCCACTGCCTGCCTCCTTCCAGTTAAATAGGAGTAAAGTAATTGCACTGCCTCAGTACCAAAATTAAACCGACGTAATAGCTTAGAACACATAATGGAGTGATCGATGGTATCAAAAGCCTTAGAGTAATCGAGCAATACCAAAAAAGTAACTTTGTTTTCATCTAATGCTTTTCTTGTCTGCTCAACGACATCGATGATCGCAGAAGTACTGCTGTGATTCGCACGAAAGCCATATTGCTTGGGTGACAGAAGATCGCTATTTCTAAGATAAGTAGTAATTTGTATATGCATTAGCCTTTCAGCTACTTTTGAAATAAATGGTAAAATAGAAATAGGTCGAAATTCGTTATTGTTTTTGGGGATTGGTATAACTTTGGAAACTTTCCATTGAGAAGGAAACAGGCTCATTGTCAGGATAGTATTTATCAAGTGTGTGACAAATGGGAGAATCACAGGGAGAATGGCATTCAAAAATGTGGGATGCAAATCATCGAGCCCAACGGCTTTCGACTTAATTGATAGGAAACTTTCTACAACAAATTGCACAATAGGAACAAGGAATTGAATGAAAATAAGAATTGCACAAATTTTTTAAACTAATAATTTACTTAACACTATCAACATTTATCAATAGTATGACATAACCTATAAACTCAGTTTCTCAACTTTTGTGTCAATCTAACAATTAATCAATCAATCACAGTTTACGATAATGAAATATCAGTGTACAATTATTTACCTTTATTGTTGTAGTTGTTGTAAATGACGAATCTAAGCACTCCACATTTTCACTACAGACACAGCTGACGATACTTTAACCACACGTGTGAACTTGTATTATGACGCTTTCTTGTTTTTCCAACGCCAAGAACGTTCGAGAAAGACAAAGACAGAGACACAAGCATGCGCCGATTCAATGCGCCTAATTCTCTAGTGCTGCGCGCGCGGCAGACCGATCATAGTTGAGTGGGAGAGAGACGCAAGGCATTCGGCGGGCCCCTCTCTCGTTCGGTAACTCATCGTAACGTTACCGGGCGTTACACTTTTTCATAAGTGACTCCCAGCCGCAACCTAATTTAAGACGTTGTCACGTCAAAAAAAATCGAAAAATTTTAACGGGAACCTGTTTAAGACCCTAACTTCCAAGTTTCAACTCTACTAATTTTATTTATGCAGCTACACGGTTCAAAAATCCATTACATTTTTTAAAATTCACTACAAAAAATTTGAAAATTTTGAAGTAATAGTTCGGAAAATTGAAGCACTTTTGAGTCGTGATGAAGCACCTTCTTGACATTCAATAGTGAAACAGGAGGAACAATTTGAGCTATTGGCACCAGTTAAATAAATAAATTGGGCGGGCCAACAATCCGTTGAGAACCAGGGCCTAGTGACTTACAACACTCAACCATTCTTGTGTGCGAGTATTTTTGTCAGGGATGGAGGGGACCTACAGTTTTAAGCCGAATCTGATAGGCTAATTTGAGAAAGCGCTTTTCAGGAAAAGCTTTACTCTTAGAGGATTTGTCAATTCCTCGCAAGAGGCAGTACATGTAAACAAAACTTTAGGGGACACAGAAAGGGATTGAACCCAATACCTCTGGCGTGACAGTCCAAAGCACTAACCATCATGCTTCTAGGCACTTGCACCAGTTAGTAATGCAAAAATTAAAACCTTGTGCGTTTCTCACGAACAATGGGGAATACTACAGCTGCAGCCCGCAGTGTTGATGAAAACTCACTTTTGTCGACTAATCATTGTAACTCACCAAATGATATTACACCAGATTTAGTTCTTAAGGTTCTTAAAATTCAGTTTAACGGAAAAACTCAAGTCAATTATTGAAATCAATTCTTGAAAAATTAATATCTTGTTATTCATCATAAAATCGTATTCAGTAATAAAGCTCATTTTCAGCTCGGAAAATAATTTTATTAACATAACCTCAAACTGTCAGCTGTCAATTCTTTTGCTGCTTATACTAAATTCATTAGTTCATTCATTTTAATGAAACAGTTTTTTCGATCTACACAAACCAAATCAAAACCAATTTTGGATTACAGAAAGTTCAACATATTCTTTGGCCTTCTTTATGATTCCTAAGAACAATAAAATTGACCAAGCTGGATAATAACGTTGCTTTAAATATAAAAGTGAAAAGACCAAGAAGACTTGTTAAAGTTTCTTACTTAATTTTCAAACTCCTTTTCATAAGGATGATAATTTAAAATGAAATTTAGGCAAACCGTCTTGAAATTGAGAAAAACGTTTTGAATATAAAATGCCTGTTTCTTCTGTCAAACAACAGAAAGAGTGAGAAAGATGGGAAAGGAGCAGGAGGAAAGGTGATATCTATAGTTAAATTCTTCTGGTGATGTGAATTGTTGTAAACTGTCACGTTCTATCGTAGGTAGTTGTCATCAAGATAACAAAGTGTGTTTCGAAGTTCATTGAACATTTGAACAAGCCCTTGTTTTGTGTGCTTTATTTTTTCTTCATTTTTCTTCGTTTTTTTTCTGATGTTTGTCCTTTCTTTTTGTTGGTTTTTTCGCAATAAGAGAATAAGAAAAATAAATTGGAACACAATGGTGCTACGTGAGAAAATTTCAATCAGCAATGAATATCATTCCTTTGTTCAAAGTAAGAAAATAAACGAATAATAACAAATCGAAGGTAGTCAGTCGTTAGAAGGGAACATTAGTAATGGGGACTAACCATCTAGAAAAACTTATCTCCCCAGGAAAAACCCAAAAACAACAACAAACAGAAAATAGGAATGAACACTCGACAGTTTCAAATTGATTTGAGAAAAAAAGAGACCTACATTTACTTTATAAGGTATTTAAGTCTTGACAATATCAAAGAATTTTTACAGGTTTTTGAAAGTTTTTCTTATTTTTTTCTTCGGCTTATTGCTTATAATCGGGAATTGATATATGTATATTTTGACGAGGGTTCGTTTGCTAAAAGTTATTTTTATAGGTTTTCTAATACGTTCACGATGCTTTTCGTTTTTTCCTTTTTTTTGCCGAAAATTTCCGGACCGATACTGGTACGTGTTCAGACTTAACTCTTCAATTAAACAAACAATATTAAATTTGTGTACATAGAAATAGAAAGTTTTTGAAAACTTTTAAATTCTGAAACCGTAGCATATTATGTTTATATTATAATACAAAATGTTCTTTTGTACTTTATGTTAGTGGAATACAAATAGACAAGTGTGTTTTGGGAGTGAAAAATTGTGCGTGTTTTTTAAATATTTTTATTTTAAAAAGTGCTTATTTAATTTTCAAAATTTGTATATGTTCATGTCAATAAAATTCCAATAGGGACTTTCTAAATTTGACAGTATTGTTGGTGCATATGCATTGAACTTAATAGTTTGCAGTATATGAAAATAACTATTCACAGAACGATAATAAGAAAGTTCGAAAAATCACAAGAAAATTAAAATACAAATTTAGGCAAAACAATAATTATAAAATATTATATAAATAAGGTGACACAACAGCTTGTAGACAACCAGCGCCTAATGACTTAAAACTCTCAACCATTCCTGTGTGCGAGTACTGTTGTCAGGGGATGGAAGGGACCTACAGTTTTAAGCCGAATCCGAACGGCTAATTTGAGTAAGCACTTTCCAATACAAGAATTACTCTTGGAGGATTTGTCAATTCCTCGCAAGACGCATTACCCGTAAACAAAACTTTAGGTGACACAGAAAGGGTTTGAACCCAAGACCTCTGGCGTGACAGTCCTACGCACTAACCATCACTCTACGGGCTCTACAATTACAAACCCATAATAAGTTGCATTTAAAAAAATGAATACAAACTCAAGATTAGTTAGATATTAGATTTGCATACAACTTTCACATGGATCTAAAGCTTAGTGTACACGATTGCCAGGTCTGACAATCATTGTCTGACAATGTGTGAAAATGAGCTGACAATGAGCTGAACATTTTAATTTGTGTGTACACGGTTTGCAGATATCTACAAACATCTGCAAATCTGTTGCCAAATATTTGTCTGACAATGTCGACAAACTAATTTGGCCAAATAGCTAGCAATAGTTTTGCAAACATTTGTAGATTTTCTGCCAACCGTGTACACACCAAATCAAATTTTGGATCTGCAAATTTATTTTCAGCTCATTGTCACACATCGCATCAGTCAGAAAATTTGTCTGCCAATGAATAAATTTGCAAATGTTCCTCAAACGGCATCTGCAAATTTATTCATTGTCAGACGTTTGCAGAAACGTCAGAAAAAATGGGTGATCTCCCATGAATTTTGTGTACACACGATTGCCACATCTGCAAATTAATTTGTCTTCAAAATGATTGATGAACAAATTTTTCTGCAAATCAATTTGGTGTGTAGACGGTTGTCAGATATCTACAAATTAATTGGCAGATATTTGTCTGCAAATTAGGAGCCAAACCATTTGTCTGCAAATTAATTTGGTGTGTACACGATTGTCAGCCATTCGAGACAAATTTTTCAGTGACAGATCTGGCAATATTTTGCAGATATGGCAATCATGTACACTTAGCTTTAAGGTCTGAAATATTTTAACAATTATGCTTGAATTTTCCGAGCATCAAATGTCATAATTCTTTTAATTGAAATATTTTACGAAAAAAGTTTTAAAAACGAATTTGTAGAAAAAATTTAATTGAAAAGTAGTCACGGATGAATTCGGTAAGTAATAACAAAAAAATATACTTGAAATACTTGAATAAAAAGAGGCTGGGATGCGACCTACACTGATAACTTCCCATCCCGTCTGTCAATTTGTCTTGCTTAAAAGTTTGACTATATGTATCAATTTTAACCAAATTTGCGTACTATTTTTTGAAGATTTTATTTTTTATGAAGAAACGGACTGTTGGATTTTTATAAAAAAAATTACTGAACATCGAAAACAAAAGTTTCTGTGAAATAAAATAAGTTTGAAGCCAATATTTGTAATTTTTGAAACGCTATTTGAGCCGAAAATAAATTTTTACAAGTTTTAGTAGGTATTGTTTTTTTTTTGTTTTAATTTTTTGTAAAAAAAAACTGTCAATTCGATTTTTTTCAAAATTTTAATGAATGTTGACAACAATATTTTTTGAAAGATTAAAGTTGTTTAAAGCCAATATATCAAAGTTTTGAAAAGATATTTGAGTAGAAAATCAATTTTTGACACCTTTTATAAATTTTTTTAGGTTTTTATTTTTTGTAAAAAAAACTGTCAATTTGATTTTTCTCAAAATTTCGTCCTAATGTTAAAACCAATATTTTTTATAAGTTAAAATTAGTAAGAAGCCATTATCTCAAATGTTTGAAATGATATTTAAGTCAAAAATCAATTTTTAACAATTTTTGTTAAATTTTTTTTTCGGTTTTTAATTTTTTGTAAGAAAAACTGTCAATTCGATTTTTTTTTCAAAATTTTACTGAATGTTGACAACAATATTTTTTGAAAGATAAAAGTGGTTTAAAGCCAATATCTCAATGTTTTGAAAAGATATTTGAGTCTAAAATCAATTTTTACCAAGTTTTATTAATTTTATTTTAGGTTTTTATTTTTTGTAAAAAAAACTGTCGATTCGATTTTTCTCAAAATTTTACCCAATGTTGAAAACAATATTTCTTATAAGCTAAAATTAGTTAGAAGCCATTATCTAGTAGAAAATCAATTTTTACCAACTTTTGTTAAATTTTTTGTAAAAAAACTGTCAATTAGATTTTTCCCAAAATTTTAGCAGATGTCAAAAACATTATTCTTCGTTGCACAAAATTGTTTTGGAGACGAAATCATATTTTAGTCGTAAAATTTTTGAGGTGACAAATTTTTTTCAGTTTTTTTGATTTATAAAAAAACCGTTAATTAGAGTTTTTTCAAAAAACAGAATTGTTTTGTATCACGTTACAATCTATAATATAAAATTTAATTCAAGTCTCTAGCGTCATTCGTTCATGAGATATTTAGGTTTAACCAAAATTTTCACCTTTTTTTTAAACTGCTATGGTAAAAAAAACCACCCACGCAATTTTCTTGAGAACCCTTTCTGCATCTTTCTTCCTTATTATCTGTATAACAAAATTTATTTGAAGTCGATATCTCTTTTGGTTGTTGAGCTATGGACAACGAAAAAAACGTCGCGAAAGTACGGACGTACGGACATACGGACGTACGAACGTACGTACACACGCACGCACAGACATCTTTCTAAAAATCTTTTATTTCGGCTCTAGGGACCTTGAAACGTCGAGAAATGTCAAAATTTTCAATTTGACATTACAATAACTTCCTATGGGAAGTTAATAAAACAAACAGAATAGGACCATGGTGACTACCCTGGGGGACACCAGAATTATCAACAAATGAACTTGAACACTTATTACGAAATTTAACACTATAACGCCTATCTTTTAAATATGAAGAGAACCAGTTTAGGAAACAGTTGTTAAAACCTTGCTGTGCTATAGTTTTAAAAATAATATTTTATGACACAATTTGTCAAAGGCCTTGCTGAAATCAGTAAAGATACAATCTCCTTGTTCACGTTTTTCAAAACAAAAGGACGTAAAGTGAAACAGATTAGTAACAGTTAAACGCTTTTTAACAAAACCATGCTGGTTATCGCAGATAATTGAACTACAGTGAATGCAATTTGAGATTGGGTACATTAAAATCACCAACAACCAGTTCTTCGTCTTCAGGTTCCAAAAGGATATAAATGCTTTTAATGCGGTTGTTTAGATTTTCATAAACTTCGTTCTTGGAGCTTGGAGGCATATATGCTGATACAATAAATAGATGTCCTGTTACCATTTAAATTTTCAAGCACAGTATTTCGATGTCAACAAATGAAATTATTGTTGATAGCGACAAGAATTAGGACACCAAACGGCCGGCGTTTAAATCGCCCGAGTTATGATAATCACGTCTAAAGACTTGAAAAAGTCAAAAAGGTTCGAGCCCGAGATAGAGTTGTTGAGCCATGTTTCCGTCAATATTCTGACATCGTGAGGAAGATTGCTAATATTTTTGTAAACCATGTTGGTCTTTGTCCAAAGTCCATTTACGTTTTGGTAGAAGATTCACTGATGAATGATGACTGTAACAAAATACGTCAAATACGTCAAATCACTAGTAAAGCACGTAATTTAATTTATTAAAGATTCTAAAAACACGTTTTAAATCACGAATAAATATTGGATTTGCATCCATAAAATTATAGAAACATATCTTCAAAACTTCATTAAAAGCTGAAGTAAAAGTGCAAAAAGTTATAGAAAAATCTTTTAAATATTATAGAAATGAGCAAAATTTATAAACCAACCAGAAACTGTGCTATAACAATTTTATTTGTATTTTAAAACATAAATGTTTAAAAGTTTTTTTTGTATTTTTTGCGTTAACGTGTATTTTGCTTTCTTTGGGTACTCATACATATATTCACTATTCAAATAAAGTCGAAAGCCTATTCTTCTTATTGATCTTCTCAAAGTGACAACGTATAATTGGAATTACAACAAAGACTCGTATCGGCGTACTCGTTTCTCAAAGAGAACTGAAAAATGCAGCAAATCTACTTTTTTGGAAAAAGAAAAAAAGGCTGAAATTTTAAATCCGAATTCAAAAATTTCTCCACACGAAAGTACTATTGAAAAGTTCTACAAGCAGTATTTTGTAAACTTATCTGTGTTCTAAAAAAAAAGAAACAATCAAAACACCCAATATCCTCAAAGGACTAAAAGCTTTTGACTTTTTGATGATTAATTTCATCAACTCCTCTGATGTACAATGAACATGTACATATGTAAAGAACTCCTTTTGATGATTTCCAACAATTCCAAAGAAATAAAAAAAAAAAAAACAGAAAACATCCCAGCAAATAGTGAAAACGGTTAGAAATCACAGTGTTTATCTGACAGAGTATTTTGCTCTCACAAAGTCATCAGAAAAGAGAAGTTATCATCAGTGTCAAAAATACTGACGTGTCAACGCAATTCGTACAGAAAACGACGCCAACAAAATCCCCAAAAAATAAAAAACAGAAAGAAAAATATTCAATTTTCGGTGATTTATGCAATGCTGCCTGTGAATTTCAATCCCTTTTTCGTTTTAGTATTCGTTTTTGTAAAAAGGATCAGCGGATGTTGAAGTAGTTCTTTTAGTTTTGTGCGGCATTGAGGCGAAGCGGCAACGGCGCGGTGAGGGCGACGGGGGTGGTACCAACCAACATCAAATGCAAATTTGGAAAAGTTATGAAAGTTTAAGCGGTGTTTTTTTTCGTGCGTTCGGAATTGAAATTCCGCCTAAAAGACTGGAATATAAATTGAAAAATCATACAAGACTTTGGGATAGAGCCGAGGATATTTGGCTTTTATTCTGCTGCCGCCGCCGCCGTTCATAGCAAGGAATATGGGATTTGGGACATTTCTATATATGTACATTATACTTTATAGATTTCTATACAAAGAGGTAAGAGGTGATTTACCTTAGCGGCTTATAAGGGCAAACAATTTGGTAAAAAGCCCATCAAATTCCATTCCCATAGCTTTGGTTTTTGTTTATTTGATTTTTGTTTTTTATTTTGTTAGTTTTTCAAATTAAAAATTCATAAGAGTTATAGGACATTCTCTAGACATGACATCGAAATAGATTGCAAATATTTTCAATTTCCTCTTATAGTCGATTAATGGAAAGGTATACGAGAGCAGAGATACATCTAGAGTCCTAGTGGCAAAGCAACTTCGGGAATATCGTGATATAGACTAACCTATATTTCAGGATATGCAGAAAGGACTACATCCACATACATATGTCCAATGTCCATTCCATATTGGAGTATATGTACTGTCCTGTATAGTGTACAATGTACATACATTCATATATCCAATCTATTCAAATAAATTAATCAATTCGAGTGCTGCCAAGCTAATTAAAATGTTCATCAGAAACAAGGACATACGATGGACCTAATTGACCAAATAAATTAACGGACATGAGATTGAAACGTGATTTCGTGTCGATTATAATACAGAAGCTATAATGTGTAGTTATAATATTATACATATGTACGAATAACTATTATGTGTCGCTTATAGATAAATTTGCATCACGAAATTCAATAAAAATTCTATTTACTTATATCCTTTTTTGTCAATTTAACAATAATAATATATAATATCAATTGAATGCAATTCAATTTTTCGTGGTTGATGCAAATGGAATCTATTTGCGGGAAACCAAATAGAATTTTAATCTAGATAAAGGTAAGCATACATATACCGTATATAAGTAAGTATTTTCATTGTCCATGTGATTCAATTTTGGGTATGGAACATGGAAGGATTAAAAATCAAAAATAGAAACAGTTTTGAATTATAAAACGGATTACAACAGTGAGAAAAAAACTTAACTTTTATTGAATAAAATATAAGGATTTGTTGACACTATAGTTAATGTTACTTTATTTTATGCTGGTTGAATATTAATTCATTTTTCAATCCCTTTGTAGTATATTATTGTTATAAATGTGACCTATCAAACATCAGTTGGCATACATTTCACTATTTCAGATTAAAAAGGTGTGTCAAAAATACCATGCGCGGATTTAAAAAAGAGAAAAGAATTTGTATCGGTTTTGACTTTAAGTGCATATTCTTTTTCTTCATTTAATAGTTGATGGCATTTTCTTAGAAAAGAAGCTTAGAGTACATTGGTAGTAAAATCATTTCATTGTTTTTAAGAAATTACTGAAATTCCGCTTCTGACTTTTGTTACTATCGTTTTGGTATGGTCAACTTAAAAACATATGATATCGAGACCAAGTAGATAGAGTTATGTTTTTCTAATTTTACCATACCATTTTTCAGACGAGAGTTTTTGAACTTTAAGCGGCTTCATGATCCATATACATACGTATTACTTGACTTGAAGTTACGAATATAACTTTTTAAATGACAATTAATCAAGTTAATTCTTTAAAAATATGTAATAATACTTTTGCTGCAAAACTAGGTATAGAACCTGATAATACCTGTTAAATTTCGGTTAGAAATAAACTCACTTATTTTCTAAAACCTGCGTTTAAAAAATTACTTTAAATTAACTAAATATCTTATCAATCTTACCTTTCTAATGTCTTAATGTTTTCGTATGTAACTTCAGTAGATATTGTTTATTTTTGTAATGATTATTTGTAATAAACAATTAAAAACTTTTGAAAAAAGGTTTTAAATAATTTAGAACAATTTATTTATTAAGAAAAGGGGTGCGACCCACACTGATAACTTCCCATCCCGTCTGTCGATTTGTCTTGCTTAAAAGTTTATAGGTTTTCGTGTTTTGTTAAAAAAAATTGTCAGTTAAATTATTCTTAAAAATTTAAAAACTACCAATACCAACATTATTTTGCATTATACTGAAATAATTTGATTTCAAAATCTATTTTTGTTAACGAGGTTTTTAGTTCTTTAAAGTTTTTATTTCTTATGTAAACAAATACAAATTGGATAAATGAAATTAATTTGAAGTCAATGTCTTCTAAGCGTATTATTCACGAGATATTGAAATACGAGTACGAACATAAATTTTTACCAATTTTGAGAACTATTTTTTTTTAGATTTTAATTTTTTATGAAAAAACTGACCGTTGGATTTTTATAAAAAAAAATTACGGAATGTCGAAAACAATATTTTCTGTGAGATAAAAATAATTTGAAGCCAATATTTTTAATTTTTAAAAAGACATTTGAGTCGAAAGTAAATGTTTACCAAGTTTTAGCATTGTTTTTTTTTAGGTTTTTAAAAAAACTGTCAATTCGATTTTTCTCAAAATTTTATTGATTGTTGAAAACAATATTCGTTATAAAATAAAATTAATTTGAAGGGAATATCTCAAATTTATGAAAAGATGTTTGAGTCGAAAATAAATGTTTACCAACTTTTATTAATTTTTTTTAGGTTTTTTTTTTTGTAAAAAACTGTCAATTCGATTTTTCTCAAAATCTTACCAGATGTTAAAAATGTTATTCTTCGTTGCACAGAATTATTTTGAAGATAAAATCATTTTTTGTTCGTAAAATTTTGGAGGTGAAAAAAACCGTTAATTATATTTTTTTAAATATACTCTTTTGGTATCATGCTACAATATACAATATAAAATTTAATTCAAGTTGCTAGATTTATTGGTTCTTGAGATATTTTGGGCTAACCAAAATTTGCACCTTTTTTTAAATTGCTTTAATTTATTTTTTTGAGAGTCCTTTCTGCATCTTTGCAGTATTATCTGTATATCAAACTTTATTTGAAGTGGATAGGATATCTCTACTGGTTCTTGAGATATGAACGAAGAACGTCCGTACGTACACAATTACTCACGAAATCTCTCTAAAAAGGGACCGTGAAACGTAGAGAAATGTCAAAATTTTCAATTCGACAAATCGGACCGATTATAATAACTTCCTATGGGTAGTTAATAATAAATTAAAAAAAAAATGTTTAGTAAATTTAAAACAAATAACAGAAATTATAATTTAATAATATCTGTTTGATTTTCTGATAAAATATTTAAACTATTATTACCTTTTTTGAAACTTGTGTACTCGTATATACAACATTTTATAATTGAATGACCTGGGAATTAGATTTTTTTGTGGTTTATAAGCTTTTAATTTAATGTTCCAAAAAGACCTAGAAAAAGAACTGGCACTGATAATGTATCATGAACTTGTAACCTTATAAAAATATCTTGAGATTTTTTGAAACTATTTTTTATACTAGCTTATTAATTTATGGTTGTAAATTGCCCTTACATATCTTGCTGCACTATGATTCAAAATTGGTGCTCTACATAAAGTGTCCTCGACTTTCATTACTACATTTTCAACACTTTGAAGGGAGAATAGAACAAATATTCACAAATTTTCAATTAAAAAAAGGTGGAAGGGTTAGCAATATTAATATGTATTAACAGGACGATTCCACTTTGAAATCTTTAGGAAGATGTCGTTCTGAAAAAACTATTTTTGTCTTTTCTTCAAAGTTCGTGCAATTGGAAAAGAGGCATTGAGCTTTTAGTCAATTGGTTTTATTTCAGATTTTTGCATTCCACTGTAAAATTGGAAAATAATCATTTCAAGGAAATTAGAAAATTAATTGTTGATATCCTGAAGAATCATGCAGGATTTATTTTGTTATTATTTTTTAGAATTTTTGCATGAAAACACATTTTTTTTTCTTCAAAACCGCTGCAGATTTCATTTTAGTTTTCCGAACCGCTCTCAAGAAAAAATGGTCTCACTAAAAATTTAAAAACAGTTAATTATAGCTATATATCAAAAAGCTAATTACGTTTAAAAAAAATCAAATAATGGTAAATTTAAATGCAAAAATTAGGACAAAATTCTGAATTTTTGTATTTCACTGAGCACCAGTTTATTAAAAAATAAAATGCACGACTGGATCGCACAAACTTGTAATCTGTATCCAAGAGAAAACAGATACAAAATAAGTTTGTCTTCAAAAACTTAAATACCATTCGATTTCTCAAAAACACCGTAATTTTTCAGAATTTTGGTTTAAAAATCGTTATGTGTAAAATTTTCCAATTTTTGTTTAAAAACATATCTATTATGCAGTTCGTTTTATATAAGGTTTTCGAAAAAAAATGTTCACCCGTTTTTGAGAAAAAAATGTTTAAATCCAAAACAAAAATATTGACATTTTTGATCATCAAATATTATTTAGACATTATAAGATCTTGTGTATGGAAACAATTATTGAATTTGGTTTATGAGTTAATGGAAACATTTTTATAAAAAACAAAACAAAAATATATTTTTTCGTTGAAGAAATCAAGTTATAATACAGTTTTTTTTGAGAAATATTAATGCAAAACTATCGGTTCGTGTTTTGAGAAAATTGGAATTTTCGATTTCTTACTAAAAAAATTGTATGGGGTCTATTGTTATTTCTGATTTCAAATACAAAAACATGAATCTGTTTAAAATTTTAGTTTTCAAGTTTGACTGAATTATTTCGGTTGTAGGTGCGTGGACAGACAGAGAAATGGCATCGCAGGACCCACTTTTTTCCACTTTTCTACCATTGTATTGGCATATTCAATTGAAATCTCGAGTTCCAAATTTTTTACGAATGCAAAACTTGCCATTAAGTTCCGATATATCTTGGCGCAAGATGGTAATCGTTGATCTTCACGTGCAGCGATTTGCGAGCAAAAGTGTAGTGAAGTACCTCGGTATCTGGTTAGATCAGTATTTATATTTCGACAGACATATAAATGCTGCTCTGACCAGGGCCAGTGGAGCCTTCGCTCTGTTTTACAGCAGTAAGCTTGACCCAAAAGTGAAGGTAATTTGCTACATGGCCCTTATACGGCCGATGATCGTTTATGGTTGTCCTGTGTGGTTCAACGTTGCTCCTCCCAGATGGAGAAGTTTCGGGTGTTCGAGCGGCAGTGTTTACGACGCTGTACCGGCTTATATCGAACAGCCGAATCTTCTTACGTGCACTAATATTCCAACGAGGTCCTATATAACGGGGCTCGAATCAACAGAATTGACATAAATTGATAAAACTCGTTCGAGGTCACATTGCAAGAGCTATGTCTTTGAACAACAATTTAATTTTCGGGGTGTTCTATCCGAACGACGAGTATTTTGAAAGTGCACGCTTGAGCGGCTTCATTCCACCAGAAGCATTCCTCTTCTTAGATAAATGCGGTCTGATACAGAATAGATTGGCAGTTCCGCTAATCTACCACGTCAGACAAGTACAATCGGGACGTCATGGCACAAGACGGAGCAGAGCTCTTTTGGTTCAGTAGGGCTGTGTCCGAACCATGGCCGTCTTTACCCTTTTGGGGGCCTTGGGCACTTTTCGAAAATGGGGCCCTGCATGATTATATAAAAATGTTATGTTGTGTATTAAAGGTATACAGAAAAAATCACATTTGAATTGATATTTATTCTTTTAATTTTTTAAATAAATACATTTTGTTAATTCATTAAAAAAATAAATAGTTATTGCAGCATTTAAAAAATAGGTACACATAAACAATGTAAAAATAAAAACAAAAAATAAATATGTCATATAAAATTCAAAAATATACAAAATTTAAATAGCAGACAATTAAATAAGTTATTTAGAATGTAATTTAAAGTGACAAAGACTATATTTTTTCAGGTAAAAGAAAGGAATATTTATTGAAGGGGTCTTTTTCTTGATTTCAGATTAGTAAAATCATTGATCACATCTTCAAAATCGATGCCTCTGAGAATTTCGCTTTCGATTGACATCAGCGACAAACATGTCAATCTTTCTTGAATCATTGTAGTTCTGAGTTCGTTTTTGATTGTTTTTAACTTAGAGAAGGAACATTCCCCACTGCAATTTGTCACCATTATACTTAACAAAATTCTTAGTGCAATTTCAACATTTGGAAATTCATCTTCAATTTTATTAGTTATTAAAAAATTAAAAAGCTCTAGAATGTTGTCAGTTTTTTCATTTCCGTGTCGACTAATTTTCAAGTAGTCTTTTAAATTCTGGCATTCAGCATGTAGTTCATCTCCGTTCACATCTTCGGTGTAAAATTTAGCAAAAGATTTGCAGTTCTCTTTTAAGTTTTCTGAATTCAGATTTTTTAATCGAAAAAAAAGTCCAAACGTTGGCCAATCTTCGTATACGAACCTAGTCGCTGTTTCAAATGAACGCTTAGTGTGTCGACAATGGGAAGAAAGGTTTCAATTTTAAATCTTTCTTTCCCAGTCAGAATTATTGAGGGTCCAGAGCCGTCAATAAAAGTCTGGCGTGAGCTTGAAAGGTCCTTATATTCGGAATCCGGGTTTTTTTGTCTGGCTGATGAATCAAAGTTATCAAAATTGTCCCTGAGCCCAATAATAAATTCATCTATTGCACTCAGCAAATTTATTACAACATCCAGGGTAATATTTTGTTTTTGAAGTAAAGAATTTGTTTCATTAATTCTTTGCAATACCGAGTTCCAAAGTTCTGTAAGTATGGTAAATTCAAGCTTGGACATTATTTTGCAAAGACTAAATGCTTCCTCTCTGGCCTCTCGTGCCTGTCTTAAATCGTTCGCGATAGACATCAAAGCTTCTTCAATTTCTCGAAGTGCATCAGCTCGCGCCGACCATCTTGTTTGAGAAAGACTTTCTAAAACTTTTTTTTTGACCTAAATGAGCAGTCAACACACTCCATCGATGAGAAGATACCGAAAAAAGTTATACAATTTTTGAATAATGTCAAAGAATTTGGTTGGTTCTAAAACACACTCAGCGGCATTCACTCCTACCAAGTTTAATGAGTGCCCTGTACAAGTGTACATGGTACAAAAGTTGCAAATTTACATTTTTCTTTTATTCTTGCCTGCAGACCAGAAAACCTTCCTGACATATTTGCCGCGTTGTCGTAAATTTGGCCTCTGCGTCTGCAATCTGTTATCGAAATGTCAATATCCTCCAAAACCTTCAGTGTGGTTTCCGCTAAATAATCAGATCTACATATGTATGTTTGTTAATTGGAATAAAGTCCAAAAACCAGGCTCGTGATCTTTAAGTAACGAATAATAAATGTTAGTTGATCAACATGAGACAGATCGGGTGTACTATCAACATTACTATTGACCTATAGAACAAATAGTGAGAAGTGTAATCTTTCATCTTTCTCATTGAATGGCCAAAAACAAAAACTCTTTACCTCTTCACCTTGAAATCTTAAAAAAATTGAGTGCCGTTCATCCGACGGATAGTTAAATCGCCTTTGTATGAGTTACTGCGTTGATGCAAACTTGTATGCGCGTTGCAAATATAGAAACACCATTATCTTTATTTTTTCAGACAGATACATAGATATTCAAAATGTGTGTTTTTTTTTGTTTCTGTCAGAAAGCAAACTGCATTGCCACTCAGTTAGTTATTCATATTTCTGTTTTAATTTAAATATAATTTCGCAGGGAATGTGATTTAAAGTGTTAAGCAAAGGTTGTTGTTCAGCAAGGAAAGTACGAATTCTGATCATTCTTTATGCATCTAAAATTGTATCGAAATATTTTTTTTTTCTTGAAAATAGACCAATAGAGGGTAAGTGATGTTTCAGCAATTTGGGGGCCCCTGGTGATTGCGGGGCCCTGGGCCTGGGCCCAGTGGGCCCAGTGGTAAAGAGGGGACTGAACCGAACGGGACCGAACTGATAGGGTGAAGCAGGAGAACCAGTTTTGGTGGCTTCAATCGGCACTTGATAGTGAGTAGTCGGGATGGGGTTTAAAGCCTTGGCCGGCTAACATACTTGTTTTATAGTTGGTGGTGGCACAAAAAAAATACAAAATACAAAATATACAAAAAAAATACAAAAAAAAAAATAAATAAATAAAAAAAAATACATGGAATAAGAAAAAAAGACCAAAATATGAAAAACAAACAATGTTAGATAGCTAGATTTGCTACTGTCGTTGTTCTAGTTTTAAGTAGTTTATAATAGGTAGAATAGGTAGTTCGAGTTAGTTAAAGGTTTATTTTAAGGGCCTTATTTTAAGTAGTTTTAAGTAAAAACAAAAAAGGATATTAATATTAGTTTTTTTTTCAAATTTTCTAATGAATACAAAAATAAATAAAATTGAATTGAAGTTCAATAGATCTTAGGGCCGAAAGGCATTAGAATTAAGTATTATTGTTTAACTTAGAGTGTCCGTATTGGACCAGTAAGTTAGTTGTAAGTTATGGATAATTAGGCTAGTTTTATGAATTTTTGTTTAGCTTTAAGATAGTGTTAAGAATGAATTAATAAAAATGAATTTGAAAAAAAAAAATGCGTTGGACCAGGGCGAACGCAGACAAAAATTTGGGGGGGGGGGGTGGAGTGTCAAAAAATATATGTTATATTATTTTTTTATTTTAAATGTCAAGTGTTTTTTTTTTTCTTTTTTGGCACTATTTTATATAGGTACTAAGAAACATGTGTAAATACAAATTATATATACACATATGACTTGCTGTCACGATTGGCAAAACAGTTTGACTTTGACTTCAAAGCTAAAACTTAATTTTTATATTCATTATGCATGTATAGTATAAGTTTGTATGCCTTATTTTCTAGTTACCGTTGTCGATCCCATCATTCTTAGGCTGAACTCACAAATGTGAGTTACAGAAACAAAGAGATAAGGTGAGATTTTTCTATTTTCACAGTTCTCTTTTGTTTGTTTTCGCATATTCAAATATACCTTGGATTGCTAGATTGAATTCTGAAATTGTCAAACACATTTTTCTTAAACTTACCATAAAAATACTAGAAGTAATTTTGAATGCGTTCCGAACCTTTAGACCGAAGACATAGGGTCATATTCATAGTTCCTTGAAAAGTTCTGATTTTGTCCTTGCTAAATTACACTTCAGTTTATGTTATTCATAGACAATTTTAACCCATTTTAAAACGATATTTTGGAGTCTAAAAATAAACACGACGGAACCTATGTTTAAGCTGTTTTTAAATCTATTAAACGTCAAAATAAAAAAAAACTGATTGAGAAAATAAAGTTACGAGACATTTTATTTAAAAATTTAAAAACAAAAATTAAAATGTCAAAAGACTTAAGCATGTATCAATATTTTGATATTTTGCTGGATGTTGGAATGCTACCAACTAACAGAAAACGAAAGCTCTACTTAACCCGATTGGACCCTTTTGAAATAGATGAAGACGATTTGTATGAAAGGTATCGATTCGAGAAAAAAATTATCAAGTTTGTGATTGACCTTCTAAATATTATAGATCGAAATTCAATGAAATGTTTGCTTATATCTGCGTGCTTCCAAGTCTTAAAACTACCAGCCCGACTTCAAAAAATTTCTCAACTAACAGCACACAAAATAGTTTAAAGGGTTTCAAAGATTTTAGCTCTCCAGCTAACGCAATTTATTTTGTTATCCTCTACAAGCCATTTTGTATAGGTTTAAGTGAAATTTTTCAAAACTGTAGTAGGATATGCCTTAAACCTGTTTCTAACTAAACAAAGCTGGAAAATTCTTTATGAATAGCAGCTGTGTCTAACCTATGTATATGTTAAATTTAGACTCCAGTTCAAATAGACTCGGGTTTAAAATATGACTATGAATATGCCTCATATTGTTTTGTGTCTTACATTAAGGTATGTTTAAATGCAGAAACGCATTCAAATGTTTAAAAATATTGAATTTAGGAGACATCCCGAAACTTTCATTATTAGTTTGATTCTTGTTCTTGAAAAATAAACGCGACAAAGGCAAACAGGGTTACTGTTTTTGTTTTAAAATATTCTTGTGTCACAATCCAAGAAGTGAAAAAAGTTAAGTTAATTTTTTTTTTTAACTTACAGTTAAAACTAGCATAAATGAACCGAACAATTTTTCGGTGGTTTGATATTTAAATGTGTCATAAGTGGCTGTGAGATCGTGACAAAAACGAGTACAACGAGGTCATTTTCTGTTTTCAATTTTTCATTTTTAGCCATAAGAAACATGGCGAAAGGGAGCATCTCGGGGAGAGTACGATAACTTTGGCGACAAAGTTTAATGACGGATTTGTATAGAACAGTTAAAAATAAGCATTTTTTACTATGGGAGGGGGGTCTATCTCCCCCCGTTTAGGCGGTAGGGCAGTTTAAAAAAATATGTTTTTAAATCAAGTCAAAACTATGCATAGTTTTTGAAAAAAATTGTTTTAAAGTCAAATTTTGTGCAAAAAAAAGTTAAAAAAAAAAGGTTTAAAGTGTAATTTTTCAAAATAAGACCACTCAAGCAAAAAAAAAAAAAGAATTAAATTAAAATAGTAGTTGTGGTTATTTTTAATTTTCTCAAAAACTAAAAGACATAAAATCATCTAGTTTTCAGTTTTTGATCAAAAACAAATAAGAGCAATAAATTCTGAAATAAAAACAATGGTAGATAATCTTAAAGTATTGAAAAAGTAACACTTTAAACCTTTTTTTAACTTTTTTTACTCAAATTTTGAGTTTAAAATTAAATTTTTCAAAAACTACGCATAGTTTTGACTTGATTTAAAAACTGGCTTAGAACAGAATGTTGGCTTTAAAAAATGTATACAACTTAATTGTAAGTATCACCGATATTTTTTAATTATTTTTTTCCATTTTAAATAACAACTTTTTTAAATAGAGATAGACCCCCCCTCCCATAGTAAAAAATGATTGTATTAAGACCCTCTACCAAAAACCGTTATTATATCTTGGCGCCAAGGTTATCGTACTCGTGCCAGCATCTCTGTGTTATTAATAATAATTACTTAGCTTCATACAAAAAGTTAAAAACCCTTCATCTCCTCAGTGTTTGAAAATAAAAATACTAAACATTTTAATTGTTAGTATGAATGAAAATAAGAAAAATATTTTTCTTTCTTTACCAAAAAATACAGAAATTTATTGTTCTGATTTAGCGTGTTTGTGTTTTGTGCACAATTTCTATCACCGTAGCAAATTTATTAAAATTTTTTGTTCGAAAATTTGAGTTGGAAATTTATTTTGTACCATTTCTGTTTTTTTTTTAACAATAATGGATATTTGATTACTGCACATATTCTGATATTTGGGGGGGGGGGTTAACCCCCAAAACCCCTTTTGCTCAGGTCGTAGAGGTCTTGGGTTCAATCCATGCCTATGCCACCTAAAGTTTTTACTTGCGACATATAGGAACTATGTATGTATATGGCAAGTTTTGCATTCGTGCAAAATTTCGAACTCGAGATTTTAATCAAACATGATATTACGATGGTAGAGAAGTCGAAAAAAGTGGGTCCCGCGATTCCGTCCGGTCTGTTTTGTCTGTCTGTCCACGCTCCTACAGCCTAAACCATTGGGTCGATTGAGTTCAAACTTGGAAGTTAAGGTTTTCAGCTGATTTGCGTTAGGTGTTTTTTTCATTTTTTTTTTTAAGACAAAAACTAACAGTGGCCCCCATACAATTTTTTTGGTCAAAAAACGAAAATTCGAATTTTCTCAAAAACAATAAGATAGATTTTTTTTTAAATTTTCTCCAAAATTTTATTTTTAAACTTGGCTTCTTTTCATAAGAAAAACATATTTTTGTTTTGCTCAGGAAAGGTACCGCTCATAGAACCGTTATTTTAATGTTCTCAGCAACTTATCAACCGATTTCAATAATTTTTTTTTCTGAATAAGCTCTTATATTGCCTTAACAATATTTGATTATCAAAAGTGAAATTTTTTATTGTTTGGATTTTTTAAAAAATATTGAATTTTTTTTTTTTAAATTCTATATCTCAAAAACGGGTCAACATTTTTTTACGAAATTCAAATGTAGAGCGTATATTTACAATCACTAAACAACTGCATACCAAAAATATTTTTAGAACACAATTTAAAAATTTTATATATAAAAAATTAATTTAAAAAAAAACCGCTCTAACGATTTTCAAAAAAAAAATTTTGAAAAATCAAGGGTTTTTTGATTTATAAAATGGCATCTAAATTTTTGAAGACAAACTTTTCAGGTAAAATTTTGAATCTTAAAATATTTTTTTTTGTAATTATTTTAACTGTAGTAAATGTAACCCCCTCCCATCTCTCCAGATAAAATCCTGTGCGTGAGCCCGAAAGAGCGCATTACATTGACAAAACTTTTATTATATTCAGCCCTATCATGAATTCCATCGTAATCGGAAATTTTTACGAATCCCGAAAAACTGTATCATGAAATCCGTTCGTAGTGGAAAATCTCATACAATTTTGCATTACGAACGGATTTCATGATACAGTTTTTCGGGATTCGTAAAAATTCCGACTACGATGGAATTCATGATAGGGCTGATTACTATCTTTTATCCAAATTAGATAATGCATTTGGTACATATGTATGTATTGTTTATAACTATAACTATTGTAAATACGAATTCATTTCCGGGATGAGTTGTCCTAGGATGAGTTGTGTCTTGGGATGAATCGCGCGGGTTTTTTGACAAATCGATTAGCATTTAAATCTTTGAAGACAAACTTGTTTTAAAGGTATAATTTTAAATCTTATATAGGTGCTTTTTTAAACAGACTCTTTGCATACAGGAGCAAGTTCGTGCGACCCAGTCGTGCATTTTATTTTTTTCACGGGTGACCTCTTGCGAGGAATTGACAAATCCTCTAAGTAATTCTTCTCAAGAAAAGTGCTTTCTAAAATCAGCCGTTCGGCTTAAAACTGTAGGTCCCCTCCATCCCTGACAACATTATTCGCACACAGGAATGGTTAATAGTAGTAAAGTCACTAGGCCCTAGTACTCAGAGCACTGTTTCGCCACCCAATGTATTTATTTATTTTAATTAATTCTTCAATATCCTTATTTAATATGAACTCTTTTGCATAATGCGAAGAATGTAGGTACAAACATGTTTTGAATATATCTACATAGGTACAGATGCTACGGACTTTATTGTTTCAAACTATCCCACGTAAAATCATACCTAAATATCGTATATTATATTTATATATTGTATATAATATGTAATTATATTGAATCAAACTAAAATTACTCCTTTTCTTTATATAAACCATTAATTAGTAATTAATATTTCTCGTTTCATTGTTCAATAAAACTATTTTTGTAAGCAAAGCATGTTTCTAACATTTAACTGTTTGATATTTATTCCTTTGTTTATATATGTATGTATGTAAATATGTATTAATTAATAAAGGAACTTTAACAACAAAAAGGAAACAATTCAATAATAATTACATTTGCATTTCAAATGTTTCATTTAATTCTATTTTATTTACTCCCTATACACATTAAAATATAAAATATATTCGACTAAAAACACCAACCAAACAAATAAAAAAAAACACAAAACAATTCAAATAAACAACAACTGAAGGCTCTTTCTCATGGCTTTAGGTGAAATTTCAATAAAGACGAATAATATTGTTTATTATGTAAATTTTAACCTTCTCCCGTATAAAAATAATTCACAAAAAGCAACAACAAAATAAAAATATTAAATTGCAAAAGATGCTCATCTTATTCGTTACGGTCGGTCGTTGGTGTATGATAATAAAATCCTGTCTATAGATGAAACAATTTATGAGAAAAATTTTCTTTTTTCTTACGTTTGATAAAAAAAAAAGAAAATCAAGAAAAGATTCATTAATGGAAAGTACCTTTACATACATACATATATAAAAGTAAGAGGACTTTAATTTGTGCTTGGGAAATAAGGACATGAACATGAGTCATATTTGTTTTGTTCTGTTCTGAGTATTTGATTTATAATATTTGAACATTTAAATTGAGTTTTTGCAAATGTAAGTGCAAATTGTTTGGTATTCTATTCAATAATTCATATTTGGATTGTATCGTAAAGAAGACTGACAACGTTATTACTCTTGATTCTATTAAAAGTTTTTTCCAAGTCCCATTTTATTCCCAATTCTTTGAAAATATTTCGAGAGAATTGAGAATAATAATATAAAGAATTTAATTAAAATATTAAATACTAACTTAAACTTTATTGGGAAATACAGTTTATATATTTATGAATCAAAAATCGATTCCTTATTATCCTTTTTGTGCTTTAAGACTTTTGACATATTTTCTCATTCATACATAAAATTGACATAATTTTAAATTGTTCTTATAAACCCTTGTTATATAAATTCTGAAAAAAAGTAGGATCAAAATCAATCGATTTTCTATTGTATTAAAAAACGGAGAAGTTCCTTTTCTCAAATCGATATAAATTAACCCTTTTTTTAAAATGATAAACTAAGCTTAAAAAGAAAATAGGAAAATAAGAAAATTCATTTCCAATACCATTCGCAGCATAACACAAATAATTTCCTTTAATTTTTCATTGTGTTTTCTTTCAATAAATTCTTTCAGTCTGATGATGCACCTTTATTTCTTTTTTCTTTTTGTATTATTTTTATTTTTTTTCTTCTGCAATAGAAAAACTAAATAAAAATCAGAGAACAATCAGAAAATGATAAAAATGAAAAATAGAAGAAAATTCATTGCGACTACAACGACGATGACACGACTCTGAACACAGTGTACACCGGAAGGAAATCCGATGGAAACTTTATTTGTGATGCTGTTTAAGTTAGTTTGGAAAGGAAATGCCAAGGAAAATAAAAATGAATTCAGTGGCAAGGAAGACGTAGAAACTGGTTAAATGTTTTCAAGTGGCTTTAAGATATTTTTGTAATCTTTTAAAAACGTAAAATTTATATTTCTGCAATAAAAATTGTATTTTCGAAATAAAACTAATTTCAATTTCTTTAATAATAAAAATAAGTTCTTGTGAAAAAAATTACAACCAAAAAGTAAAGGAATCAAACCCAAGGTCAAATTCCAAAATGGCAACAATCGCCTTAATTTCTAAGTTCATATTTTACTCATAAAAATAACATCTTATAAACTCCAAATTCGAAAACTAATTTTGTTTTGCAAAAATGGTCTCTCTTTAACTTTTAAAATAATTAGGTCCTCAAACCTGTTAAGTCCGTTGCGAACCCCTTAAGAGGCATAAGGCCTCTACTCAAATACGCGCCATCGTGTGCGGTTTCCGGAGATATGTTTCAGCTCCCTCGAATTCTTGCCTAGTGACTCTGATTCCTCCTCGAATGTCCTGCGCCATGTGCTTCTCAGTCGTCCAGCTCTTCTTCCTTCTCGTGCATTGCTTGGCCTGCAATGCAGTTGTTACCTTTTCGAAGCGTATGTCCATTGTCCAATCCATTGTCATTTACGCCTTCGTATAAAAGAGTCTATAGATTCCTGATATGTCCTTCTATGAAAGACCTCATCGGATATTCGGTTTGGCCAGAAAATCCTTAGGATGTTGCGAAGACATCTATTCACCAAGATTTGTAGCTTTCTTTTAACCTTCGAGGTGCTGCACCCATAAAGAAGCACAGATTCGACATTTATGCGAAACAGTCGTAGCTTTGTTCTCAAGCTGATAGAGTTATTCCTCCAAATTTTCAACAGCATACCGAACACCGCTTTTGCTTTACCGATGCGTCACATGACGTCTTGTTCGGCTTCACCTTCGATGGAGACGATACTTCCACTTTTCCACCGGTTGTGAGGAAATATTTATTTGAGAGGATGGTCGGGTTCCAAGGCTGATCATTTGTGTTTTGAAGAAATTAATTTTTCAGCCCCACGACTTCTGCTTCTCTCTCTACACTTGTTGTCATTTGATGGAGATCCATGATCCTATGAGAGAGAAAGCAAACGTAGTCCTCGTAATCCAAGTGCTTTAAATAGGATGTCAAATTCCATTGCATCCCTCCGCTCCCTGACAAAGCTGCGCGCAGTACATTGCCTATCACCAGCAAAACCAATATTGGCGACAGAATACAGCCCTGTCTGACTCCGCTACGGACTTTAAAATCCTCTAATGGACATTTTAAATAAGGTTGACTACCTATACCTCTCAATGGAGATGAGGAATACTGATAACTGTTTCTTTAGCCATCATAATTCTTATAGACATAGGAAAGACCGACAGTGAACTTAAGCTAATTTTATTTGTTTAGAGTGTTGGCAACTCTTAAAGGTGGTGGCAGTTAGTTAAGTTCTAATAAAATTACATAAGAGAATAACTTATTTTCAACATTAGAACAATATTTAACAATGATAATAACGGGAAAGCTGATAACTTCCCTTCCATGCCAGTCTGTCGATTTGTCTAAAAGTTTAACAAATTATTTATAACAAATATTTATAACAATATTTTGTGTGACATGAACAAATTTTAAGTCAATATCTTTCTTTCTTCTCATAATACTTAAGTCGAAAGCATTTTTTATTAGTTTGTTCTTGTTTTTGTAGGTTTTTGTGTTTTGTAAAAAAAGTTGTCAATTGAATTTTTTTTAAATAACTAAAAGTTAGCAACCATATTTTGCGTATGATAAAATAAGTTTGATTTCAAAATCTATGTTTGTTAACGAGATATTCAGTCGAAACCCAATTTTAGTAGCATTTTTTGAAAGTTTTTATTTCTTATATATAAAAATACAGATTAGATTTTTTTACGATCATTGTCTTACGTTAAAAATTTGTTGAAGAATTAAATCAATTTGAAGACAATACTTTTATTTATTCATGAGATATTAAGAATCAAACATCAATCTTTACCAATTTTGTGAAAAAAACTGACTTTAATACAAATTTTACTGAATGCTAAAAACAATATTTCGTACACAATAGATTAGATTGAAGTCAACATCTTTAATTTTTTCCTTTAAATCAAAAATCAATTTTTACCAACTTTTAGTAAAGTTTTTTTTTATTTTCTTTATTTTTTATAAAAAAACGTTAGGTACATCGATCTTACCCAAAATTTTACCAGATATCAAAAATGGTATTTTTGTTGAATGAAATTATTTTAGAGGTAAAATCAGTTTTTGTTCATAAAATATTCAAGGTCACACTTCAGTTTCAATCTTTTTGGTTTAAAAAAAAAAGTTTATTGATTTTTTTTTAAATTATACTGGTTTGGTATCACGTGACATTTTCGCCCGAGTAATTTTTTCGTGAGATATTTAGGTTCAACCAACATTTTTCACAATTTTTTAAATTGCTAAAGTAAAAAAAAACTCCCTTTTTTGAAAGTCTTTTCTGAATCTATGAAACTTGATTTATTTGATATCTTTGACGGTTCTTGACATATGGATAACGTACGGACGCACAGACATCTCTTACAATCTGTGATGTAGATTTTATGGACCTTGAAACTTCGAGAAATGTTATTTCCAATTATAAAAATCAGTTTAAAAATGTCAGGGATGCCTTGCTGTAAATGCTATAAAATGTAGATATCGAATCAGCGCAAAAAATATTGATACAATTCTTACCTTTAAAACACTCAACATCAAACTTTCTTTAATTTGTTTAGATTTTTTGAACTGTTAAAAGAGGTCTCTAGTTTTAATCACTAAAAATTTCCATATTAAATTTGAAATTTTATACTTTATTATCACAAACAGTTATAATTACGACTCCAGATAAATTTTTAGATTTGAAGAAATATTCATTGACTCGTTTTTCGCGATGAGGTTTTGAAAAATAATTCATTTTTCATTATTAAAGAACCAGACAGCTGTACTGTTCTAAAAATTCTAAACAAATTAATTTCAAAATCGCTATTTGCTTTCAGTTGACAAAGTGAACTGCGGCTAATTCAAAGTACTTCAAAATTTTGTGTACAAAATTATGTATGGTCAAAACACTGCAAATCGGAATTCTGAATTTTAAAATGCTGATTGGTTGAAGTGTTTGTTAATAAACTAAACAAAATAAAATCATTAAAAAACAGAACGAAGAATTGTTGGTATTTTTTTACTCTTTTGTTTCTTTTTGAAAGTAATTTAGTAAATAAATAGTGGGCTTTTATAAGCTTCTCATCAAAAATGTAATCAAATTTACAACATCAAATTATTTTATTTTGTATGGCCTCATTATTATTAACGCAAACAATTAATTATGAAACATGAAGGTTTTTTAATCTTTCATAAAGTAGTTCAAAATTTTGAGTAACAAATATCAGTTACAAAATAACCTATAATCTCAAACTAAACAACTAGATGACTTGATGACCCTGTAAATTAATAATAATTTAAAATACAGAATTTAACACTTACAGTATTTTTACCAAACATCACCATCGTACAGAATTTATACCATTCAGATTTTTAAACAAAGTATTTTAACTTTTTTCCGTATCCTGATGTAAAAGGGTGGTGACAAAAAAACAATCAAAAACTCAAAGCAAATATAAAAAATTTAATATGTTCCTTTTTCCAGTGCAAATCATTTTAAAACAGAAACCTAAGACAAACTAACATCAAATTGGCCATCAAATAGAACAGTGTTGAAAATTTCAAGTTTTAACTTTTAAAAATACTCTTTTAATAGGTGGAATTTTTATCTCGCTACTTATCTTTAAGGGAACACCAGCTAAGTGATATCGTGAGATAATAATGACCCTATGTAAGGTTTCAAATTTTACATACAACACATTTTCTTAAAATTCTTATATCCCTTATTCTTATACAATCAATGTCAAAAGTAATAGGACTTACAACAACCATTTAGTTAAAATTATAAAAACATATTTTTATTTTAAAGTATGAAATATGAAGATAAGTCCTTAAGCTAAATTGATGAGTAAAAAAGTTTTACTATCTTCTAGCTTTCAAAGTCTAATTCCTTTTTTTTCTGGGGAACCTTTAACCCACCCTTAAAGTTCTGTATAGATATGGTTGTACCTTGCACCTCACTCAGTCACTCAATCACGATTAAAAAGTATAATGTTCAAACTAGAACATCAAGGAATTTAAACTTTTTCTCATTTTTATTTGCGGATTATTTTGTTTCCGAGTTTTATTTTTCGTCTTCTGCTTCAATTTTTCATTCTTTTGTTCATTTTCTTTTGCTTTTTTCACTGCAAGCTAATTATTATTTCACTGTGAACTTTTCTATTTCCGAGAGATTTCATGGCACACTGATGATAAACGAAACGGGGGAACGGTGTGTGCGGAGTGTTAAGAAAAACGAAAAAAGAATAATTCTCTATTCTTTAAAGTGCATGCATGATGTGCTGCTCGTCCTGCATCCTGCAGAGCCTGCTCCTGCTCCTGTACTGTTTGTGCTTTTGCTTGCACTTGCACTTAACTTAGGTTCTACAACCTTGAATGCCATGCTATTTAGTTGAGATGCATTTTACGATTGAAAAAAGAAAAATATATTAAGGACTTCTAACAGTACAAGTATAGTGCACTCGCAGTTTACAGAGTACCGAGTCGAGAGTATACCTAAACATTGAGCGTGTCGTTTTTATTTCCTGAGCTCAAATCGTGCAAAACATTGTTGCTGATGGTTCTTTATACAGAAGCTGCACGTGGCGTTTTGGTGTTACGTTAGTAGTCTCCAAGAAACGTGACCTGGCTGCCTGAGAGTTGAGTTCACCAGTGTAAAGTAGGTATGATGGTTGTAATGATGGGTATTTCTTTGAAGAGCAAAGTACCTTAAATAAGAAAAAAAAAACAAATCTACAACAACACAATAAAACCCACCCACCTTCAACAAAGTAGCAAGGACCAACTTTGAAGAAATGTGCATAACAAGGGAAGCACACGAAATGAAAAAAAAACTAAAATTTTCTTATTGAATTTTGTAAATGTCCATCTAAGTATGATGCGAATTGGAAATGGAAATGAAAATGAAAAGCAAACTTCTTATTATAAAATAACAATTATTTACGATTTGTAGAATAGTGCACTTCCTGTTCATAGAGAAGTCTTTAAAAAACATCAAGAAGGATGTTTGCTAGTAGTTTTTGTATTGCAATTGCAACCCCTATCATAACTGCAAAACAACCATTTGTATAAACATACGCAAGTCCTTAAAAATAATAGCCTTTGCGTTCATTATCTTAGTGCTCCTTATTTCCTCCCTTTTTGTCTTAACAACGAAAACAATTTTTTTCAATAATTTAAAAGTTTCTTTAAGTTGTTTACACAAATAATCAAAAAAAGTAAAAGTAAACAAACCTGAAGGACTTGAATTTCAATATTCTACGAATATTCAAAGCAGTTTATAGTGAAACACATTATACAGAGTAACAGTAATTGGGTTCTTAAGAAGTCAAGTTCGTGATTCGAATACAAATGAAATTTGACAACAGTGATATTGAAATTTTCATGGTATAGCAACAGATTTGGCAATGGTTTTTCTTTTATCCACAATTCCAAGAATTAGTTAAAGTCGAACAGAAATAATTTTCCAAATGATTTTACCATGAATCGTGCGAAGTCAGAATATTAATCTGCATCTGATGCCATTTCAATCTAGAAAGCAATTTAAATACTACAGCTTAAGTAATTGGAACTTCTTGAGAGGATTTTCTTTAATTTTTTAGAATTCTTAGTATAATAATACAATCTTCAAAATTTTGTTTCAAGTTGTTATCATCTACAAAAAAACTGAAACTACCTTTCTAAATTATGAATAACCATTATAATTGTGTTCAAATTCTGGAGAAATGCTTTAAAATCATTCATTGAATTCATTCAAAATTTTGAATTTAATTTTGAAACCCCAAAATTTTAAATCAAAATTACTCAATTTATTAATTTGACTTTAAAAATGATGCAATAATTTTCAAAGTTAGTCAATATTTCAGTACAGAGTCATTTTAATTTTCTTACTTTAAATATTAAGGTCATAAAACAAATATTGATATTTTCTTTTCTTTTCGTTTCTTTTAAGGTTTCTAAAGCTGCGTATTGAAAAAGTAACCACTTAAAATGGATGTCATATCAAAAAATAATATAACAACTTCGGAGGAACGTTCTTCAAAAAGTACCGGTAAGTGAAAAATAATATTATCTAGAAATAATAGTCTATAAGGATATTAGGTCTTAGGGAAACATTCAAATAAAATAATATAATACTAGCTCTTACACGCATCTTTTGCCGCGTGGTAAAACAATATTGAAATTTCACATAGAGGCATACCAGGTGTATCTATGCCATGAGTTAGTTGGTAAGCTTTACAAAATCAAAACAATCAAAGAGTTGCCAAGAGTAACTTGTTTATTAACTTCCCATAGGAAGTTATTGTAATGGGTCCGATTTGTCAAATTGAAAATTTTAACATTTCTCGACGTTTCAAGGTCCCTAGAGTCGAAATAAAAGATTTTTAGAAAGATGTCTGTGCGTGCGTGTGTACGTACGTCTGTACGTTCGCGACGTTTTTTTCGTCGTCCATAGCTCAAGAACCAGAAGAGATATCGACTTCAAATAAATTTTGTTATACAGATAATAAGGCAGAAAGATGCAGAAAGGGCTCTCAAGAAAATTGCGTGGGTGGTTTTTTACCATAGCAGTTTAAAAAAAGGTGAAAATTTTGTTTAAACCTAAATATCTCATGAACCAATAATGCTAGAGACTTGAATTAAATTTTATAATATATATTGTAACGTAATACAAAACAATCTTATTTTTTGGAAAAAAATCCAATTAACGGTTTTTTTTATAAATCAAAAAAACTGAAAAAAAAATTTGTCACCTCGAAAATTTTACGACTAAAATATGATTTCATCCCCAAAACAATTTTTTGCAACGAAGAATAATGTTTTTGACATCTGATAAAATTTTGGCAAAATTCTAATTGACAGTTTTTTTATAGAAAATACTAACCTAAAAAAAACATTACTCAAAGTTGGTAAAAATTGAATTTCGACTCAAATATCTTTTCAAAAACTTGAGATTAAGACTTCAAACTTATTTTATTTAATAAGAAATATTGTTTTCAACATTCTGAAAAATGTTGAGAAAAATCGAATTGACAGTTTTTTTTACAAAAAATAAAAAACTTAAAAAAAGTTATTAAAAGTTGGTAAAAATTGATTTTCGACTCAAATATCTTTTCAAAAATTTGAGATAATGGCTTCTTACTAATTTTAACTTATAAGAAATATTGTTTTCAACATTAGGAAAAATTTACTTTCGACTCAAATACCTTTTCAAAAATTACAAATATTGGCTTCAAACTTATTTTATTTCACAGAAAATATTGTTTTCGAAATTCAGTTATTTTTTTATAAAAATCCAACAGTCCGTTTTTTCATTAAAAAATAAAATCTACAAAAAATAGTACGCAAATTTGGTAAAAATTGATACATATAGACAAACTTTTAAGCCAGACAAATCGATAGACGGGATGGGAAGTTATCAGTGTGGGTCGCATCGCATGATCAAGCACGGTTTTTCGAGGATCAACCCCGCTCCTTTTACTGTCTGCCCTTGTACCTCATTAGTTCTCATAGAAAAACTAACTTAAATAGCTAATTGAAGCATTTTGAATTGGAATGGTAAATCTGTAGGAATTATTGGGACTCAAAAAGTAATTAAATTTTTGTACTTTCGAACGCCAGTTAAGTTATATAATGCTATTATGTAGATAATGTTGCGCCCAAGTTGTGTGACACGATGTCTTTTACATCGTTACATAATTGAGGGGCATTTAAATTCGAAAAGCCTAACTTAACTTGGAGTTTATGTGAGGGCACACAGGATAGCTCAAGTGAGTGAAAAAACTATACCGGGTATGAAGTGCTCTGTTTTGAGTGCATATCTCTCATATCTTCTACCTACTTGAATTTGTTTTTTAAACATTATTTCTTGATGCTAGAATCTCTCAATGATAGAGGAATTGTTTATCCGTTTTTTCGTAAATCATGACAAATACTTCCAATAAGTTCAGAATAAGTATGTACTAAATTTATAAAAAATTAGTGTCACATAGCCCTCGGCATCGTGTTTTAACGGCCCATCTCCTATGTTTAATTGTTTTTTAGCATATTTTAGTGCTTTAATGTCATTATAAGAAGGCCACTGTGATAGGTCCAAAAGCAGACAGCCCCTAATGATATGCTTCTATTAGCGTTCAAAAATATATATATATTGAATGTCTAATTATAAGTGTTGCGGGCGAATCTTCTCCAATGAGCTTGGAATAAGATATTTTAATTCAGTAAAAAGTAGCTTTACACACACTCCAACCTCGTAACTGCCTCCACACACAAAATTATGCCATAATATTGCTCTGTTGTGACGTGAAGAACGGGCAAACAAACAAACAAACAAACTGATTTACTTATTGCTAATATTAGTATAGAAAACATTAAATAAGGAAAACAGAGGCTGGGATGAGGCGACCCACACTGACAACTTCCCATCCCGTCTGTCGACTTGTCTTGCTTAAAAGTTTGTCTATATGTATCAATTTTTACCAAATTTGCGTACTATTTTTTGTAGATTTTATTTTTTTATGAAAAAACGGACTGTTGGATTTTTATATTGAATGATATATGAATATCGAAAACAATTTTTCTGTGAAATAAAATAAGTTTGAAGCCAATATTTGTAATTTTTGAAAAGCTATTTGAGTCGAAAGTAAATTTTTACCAAGTTTTAGTATTTTTTTTTTTTTAGGTTTTTATTTTTTGTAAAAAAAAACTGTCAATTCGATTTTTCACAAAATTTTATCGAATGTTGAAAAAAATATTTCTTATAAGCTAAAATTAGTTAGAAGCCATTATCTCAAATTTTTAAAAAGATATTTGAGTTGAAAATCAATTTTTACCAACTTTTGTGAAATTTTTTTTTCGGCTTTTAATTTTTTGTGAAAAACTCTCAATTCGATTTTTTTCAAAATTTTACTGAATATTGACAACAATATTATTTCAAAGATAAAAGTAGTCGGACCCATTACAATAACTTCCTATGGAAAGTTAATAAAATCTACAAAAAATAGTACAAAAATTTGGTTAAAATTGATGTTCGGTTCTCGATACGTCGTGAACAATAGAAGATATTGACTTCAAATTAGTTTCATTCATCCAATTTGTATTTGTTTATATTAGAAAAAAAGACTTTTAAGAAATGCTACTAAAATTGGTAAAAATGGGTTTTCGACTAAAAATCTCGTTTAAAAAAATAGATTTTAAAATCAAACTAGCTTCTTCATTATTTCTGCAAAATTTTGTTGGTTTTAGAATAATTCAACTAACAACTTTTTTAACAAAACACGTAAACCTACAAACCTTTTAAGCAAGACAAATCGATAGACGGGATGGGAAGTTATCAGAGTGGGTCGCATCCCAGCCTCTTTTTTATTTATGTTTTTAAGTCTTCAAATAGCTTTTGAGGAAAGATTAAAGACTTATTATAAAATTATTTTAATAGAATAGGTTTTTTAACTTGTTTGTATAAGAACTTAAGGTAAATTTGGAAAAGAAAATATTTAATTAAAGCGATAGCTAAAATATCTTAATTAAGGGAGCAAAACTATGATGTAGAAATTTTTCTTGATTTTCATTATAAGACATGTAACAGTTTATTTATTTTTATTTTTCAATAATTACAAAAAAAAAACGTTACGATTTTTGATTTTAATACGATGGTATATTGCTCTCAAATTGAAAATGAGTTCAGTTTTCTAAGAAGTTATTTCAAATTGCATAAGTTTATGCATTAGTTTGAACGTAATCTTTAGTGTAGCAACAGTGCTATGAGGTTGGATGTAAGTTCATTTTTGATCCAAACCAGATTGTACACTTAATTATATTCAAATATCTGAGTTTCGTACGATATTAAGCCAATTATTTCAAAATATGCCAAACAATTGTGCATCATAATCATTAAAATGGGACTTCGATCTGAGATCCTTACACTTACACTTTAGTCAAAAAGTTCGCACCAAAGATATCATCATAATAGCCACAAGGATTACAAAAATTTCCTTTTCAGAAGCATTTTTGGCTAAATATAGGGATAAGTAAAGTTGAAGTTTGTTAACAACTTATAGAGGTCATGTTATGTTACATTTTATTCATTGATACCAAATTACCAAAACATTAACATATAATTGAGCACTTTCAAGAATGCACACAAAATATTCATAACCCAGGATACGAGTAGATATTGTTCAAAATTATATAAATGTGTTAAAATATGCGATGTCATTAAAATTTCAAATGTCCTGATACGTTTTGCAAAGTAAAATTGTCACAAAAAATTAAACAATGTGATATATCAAACCTTATGGCATAATTTGAAATAAAAGAGTTTCTTTTATTGTATTTAAGATCCGACCTTTTATTAATAGGAAATCAAAATAAAAGCTTCTTCTGCGTGTGCTTCTTTTTTAAGACTCATACAATTTTGATTTTCAAAAACAAACAAAAACACATTTATTTTTTTGTGACTTAACAATTACTTCCAAATAAGGGTATTGGTTGTTCTGTATTAAAGTTAGATAAAAAACAAAACATGAGTCATCCTATAATTTGCCATAATCTGGCAACCATGACAGCGAAAAGCCCCAAGCTATTTTATATTCCTTGTGTGGAAACATTCCTTTTCGCTTTACTTTTCCAATTCAACATGCAAAACGCATCCTTCTATAGCATCATCACATTGCACCATCAATTTCTTCATTTTTTCGTTTTTATTTTATGATCTTGATCCAATGGAAGACGCTTGATGTTTTCTATATTAAGAAATACCCTTTGAAATAAATATAAAAACAAAATAAAATATATGTACGAGAGAATTTGTTTGTGATACTCGTGAGTATTGGAATCACCCTTTCCTTTTACCCTCTATAACGCTATAAAGCATAAGTAATTTGTTTGTTTTGCTTTTATTTTTATTTCGCTAGAGAAAATTGCTTTTAGGACATAAAGAAAATATATACATACATATGTACCTACGATGCAAAACAAAATAAAAGCAAAGTTATAAAAACTCTCTTCAATAATAATTCCTTTGGTTTTTGTCTACAGATTTACTTTCATCATCAAAATAAGAATAAAAATAAAAAAAGAAAAACTAAGCAATATCAATTTCCAAAACCAATTTTTGTGTATGTAAAAAGTACTGTATAGCTAGACTGATACTATGATTGACTTCAATATTCCAATTTCAAGTCAATCTTAATTTCGAAATTAAACTAAATGAAATCTTATTCCAACCGTTAAAGTGATAAACCTCCGAAGTATCCTAACGTCAATAAATGTAGTATAGACGTATAGACAACAACATACCATGTAACTCTAATAAAACTAAACAATAACCAAGGATGTGTTTATTTCTAATCTCCCGCACTGAAGCTGCCAAAATATATTTAAGGACTTCATAATATATATGTATGTGGATATATAGGACTTTACCTTCCCTATAGCCTATATGTAAGGATCTATTCGCAAAAAGCTTTGCTCTATTCGGTTTTTCGGTCTTTAGAAGTAGAGAAAAGGATAAGAAAGGATTTTTTGGTGGCATTGAGTAAACATTAACAAAATCCATCTTCCATGTTTCTATACCGTATATATATACATACATATGTATATATGTAAAATATAGAGCTATGTTCTTTTTTGCCCCAAACAATGAATATTCATGTGAAATGTTGTTAAGTCTATGCAAACAATGAGAGGATTCCATTTAAGGGTTCTGTGTGTTTTCTAGCTTTACTAGGGTTGCTCTATACACCGAGTGCTAGAGCCCTTATAACGCATACATACCTACATTATATAGCTACTGCCTGACGTCGTCCTTCAGCTAAGGAAAGTGAAATGTTGATAACAAAAGAAAGATTCCTTTTTTTTTATATTCATTCACAGAATCTTCTTGTCTGTCTTTGCCCTCAACGCAAACTTTAAGAAGATGTATCTTATATAACTACATATATGTATATAACTTAGGTATTGTAGATATAACGTTGGTATTTTTTATAGAAACAAGTCCATGTTTACAATTGGTTAAGCCCTTAAAGGATGTTTTTTGTTTCGTATGGGTATGCTACACACATATGTACGTAATATATAAACATACTATAAAAGTGAAAAATTATGTTTTTTTTTTCATTTTGTTGTTGTTTTGTTATCTCAATATGGAAGATTGAAAATGAAGAATATACATAGCTGCATACCTCCACAACCTATATGTATGATTTAATATTGACATTGAGGCTCAAAGATAAAAACCAAAAAAGGTTTAAGCACTTTGGGTGACAAAGGATTTTAAGTAAAATTGCAGTATAAAAATAGGAAAAATAAAAATTGAAAAAAAAAACAACAACAAATAGTTTCAATAAGGGTTTTGTGTACGTAATCTTTTGTTTCGTTGTTGTGTTTTTGTTGTTTTATTTTACAACTTTAAAAGACTTATGAAAAAATACTTAAATAAAATAGCTTGAGAATATTATTCCTTAGCTTAGCTTAGCTTCATCTATATATGAGGAACAAATAACGATTTTAAAAATTCTTTCAATTTAATATAGGAAAGCTATAAAAGTTGACGAGATACAAAAATGGTTAGGAAACCGTAATGTGTAGGATTGAGAGTAGAAAATGCTTTCGAAAGTTCTTTGGACTTAAATTTAATTTAAATTTTAAAGTTAGAATAAGATTTATCCTTTATAAAAATATATCGAAAAGAGAAACAACATTTTTTTGGCTTTGGCTTCTGTTCCTAACAGAATAGTTTAAAATTATGTATATTGTGACCTCACTTAACTTTTTTAGTATCACATTAAGTTTGATCTATCTGGTGACTTTTTAAAATAGCAATAAAAAAGTATTAAAAAGTTAAGTTGGCCGTATTTTAATTTTAATTCCGCGAAGTATAAAACATGCCCTCAAATCGTCGATGTATCACAATTTGTAGTTCTAGAACTATAATGTCACTCTCGTCCATATTGTTCGTTTCACACTGATGGCCTCACAATGAAGTCATTTTGAAAAATGATGTCATTTAATTGGTATCCGCTTTGGAATAACATTTAAAACCCAAAAATCTTGACACAAATTGATTGATTAAATATATTGATGGAAAAGTTGTCTCCATTGAATGCAACTTCTTAATAACAATTAATAAAAAGAAAGTTCACCACCACCTCGTAATTTTAACCCATTAAAGACCAGGCACGTTAAAAATAATGATAAATGAAAAACCTTTAAAATCCTGTTTAATGAGTTCTTTATTTGACCAAAAATACACTTAAAAAAAATATTTTGTTTAGTTTGGTCTTTAGATTGGTGTACTCAAACGAGTACACTGGCCAGATATGGGTACATTCCTTGCCTAGTTATGAAATATTTTGAACACTCTTTTTCGATACAAAAAGTACTTTGGCACCTCTCACATATCCATCGAACTCTGCTGTGGCATATCCGGCATCCGGTAGTTGATTTTGAATTTTTTTGGGGAAAGGTCCTCCTTCACTGTGAATCAAATTTTTTGGCAAATATGGCTTATTTGGTGCTTTTGTTGATGGCCCCCAATGTAAATAAGTCCTCGTTATGGTTCTGACAAATGAAAGTAGATTGCGGTTTTCTTTGGTTTGCAAACAATGGAGTCGCCAAGCATTTACCACCATTGAGTGATCATATGTATGAACAATGGCCACCACCATTTCTTACCCTTTATTTTGATTCTGTAATTGTTCACAAATTGGTCATGAAGATCGACCCCACCCATACCCTTGTTGTATGCCACTAATGGTTTTGGCTGTGGAATGATTACCCTCTCTTTTACTGCTGCTGACCATCGTTTGACTCTTCCAAGAGGTTTCAGGGTGTCGTAGTTTGTTGCAACTGTAACAACAGAATTATCCTTAAACTGCGCGAACAAAATGTTATTTTTTTTGTCGAATTTGTGATGAAAGTAACCACGATTGGCCTTCATTACCGTCTTCAAGGATTTCAATGGACATTTTTTTGTTCTATTGTCACGAACCGTACCTGTTGCGCGAAATCCTTTTTTGCGTAACGTAACCATAAGGTCATGGCTGGTAAAATAATTGTCAAAAAAAACGATGTGGGTCACTTGGCCTTTTTACTACTTCCAGTAAATCAAGCACCACTCGAGATCCAAGTGGTAAACACTTATTGCTTGGAATTACATTTTTGGCATCGCAATATATGTCAAAGTTATAGCAATATCCATCGCTACTGCACAACATCCACTCCTTATAGCCAAAACGGACAGGCTTTCTACGGATAAACTGCTTTGCGGAATGGTGACCAAAGTATTTGATCATAGCCTCATCAATCGATAGTTTGTCATGAAAAAAACCCAATTTTTAATAGTTATTGTAAATGATTTTTATCAATGGTCGAAACTTCGCCATTTTATCGCTCTTATCAAGGCATGCATTGTTGGCCAAATGTATAAAACGCTTGATTTCCTTGAAGCGATTGCGGGACATGGCGTTAGCAACCAAAGGAATTCTTGTGTCTTCGTCTAGGCACCAATACAAATTTTCTCGAGGCAATGAATGATATCCTGAGAAAAGCATTATGCCAACAAATTTTCTCAGATCTTCTTTTGTAAACATGAACGTGTGACAGTTTTGGTCCAGTGCATATATTTGGCTCTGCTCAACAATCAAGTTCATTACCTCATCATTGAAAAAATGTTCAAAGATTTGAACTTCGTTTTCTAATGCTATTTTTTCTTTTATTTTTGCTAAATTTTCCAAATAGTCGAAAGTGTCATCTATTTCATTAGCATAAACTGGCAAATTCATCGGTGACTTCAACCTCTACTGCTCCTGGTATGTCAACAGGAATATGGGAATCAAGCAAGTCATGCTAACATAAACCTTCTTCGCCCGTTTGTATATCAACATCCGGTGGAATAACCACTACATCTACTTCATTACCATCATCTGGAATATCATCAACAGCCATGGAGAGATTTGCGTAGCGCCTACCATAAAAGCTTTTGCAGTTTATTGATGAAAAAGCCATTTCTCTGCAAATTCCGTGAGAAAAAAAAATTAGCACGGTTTTGGCCAGTGTACTCAATTGAGTAGACCACTTACCAGGAGCAAAAAACAATTTTCGTGATGTGAATTATTTACAATGTTGATCTTTGGTAAAAAATGTATTTAACAGAACTGGTAATTCAGAAATTTGCCAAAACTTTAAATTTTGACTAACCTTTTACTTTCGCAGGGACACAAAACAGCTTGAAACAAAAAACACAAGGCCCAAAAGTTGACCAAATAACTTCAAAATAGCTTTCCACCTCAAAGAAATTATTCATAATATCAAAAGACATGTCCATGCTTGCTTTCACATTGAGAGAAATTTAAATCAAAGCCTAATATTCGAGAAAAATTAAACCGAAATTTTCAAAAATACTGTACTCAATTGAGTACAGTGGCAGCTAATGGGTACCACAAGCCAAATAATAATCTGGATCTAAGGGATCGGTGGAAAATTAAAGACCTATTGCTAAACTTCAGTTAATCCCAAAAGTATTTGAAGCTTTTATTAAAAATGAACTGTATAGTCATCATATTTCCCAGCATCAGCATTGCTTTATGAGTGCTAGATCGACGTCAAAAAATTTATCAATATTTACAAATTATTTCCTTGGTAGGGTAGAGCGAGGAGGATTTGACACAAAAATAATATTTTATACTTTTAGACCAACATTTAGCCGACTGGTAAAGACTTCATAATTGAAGATGATCCTTTGTTATTTGACTTGAAAATTACCAATATTCCAATATGATATTCAAAAGGGTCTTGATGATATGAAGCTCAAAACCAATATTCAAAAAGTGACAAAACCTCCTACTATTTAGGAGGATTTGACAGATCCTTATGAGGTTTTGACAACTGGTGGGAGGATTTGCCAATCTAATGACTTTTTCCTTTGGACGTCCGGAAGCGTCCAGTGAATCCAGCAGGTTCATAAAATTCACTGTCCTCGAAAATATCAGAATTGAAGGGTGATATCCCTGTAGATAAAAATCCTTTTGTTATGTTTTCTGGAGAGAATGCTCTGAGAAACGGCTGAGATGAAAGTGTGGGTATGTCATATATTGTGATCCCCTGCGGTACCTCCGGGTTGTTTACCAAATAGTTGTTAAACGATACCTTGCACTGTCGTTTAAATGGTCCGAACACCGAAACGTCTAGGGGCTGCAAACGATGACACGTATGAGGTGGAAACGAAAGCAAAACAAAATAGCATCGAATGAACAGTGCGAAGTATGATTGTCTAGGAGCAGGAGGATAGGATCTTCTTATGAACATTTTGAAAATCGTTTTAAGTGTTCTAAGACTTTTAGATGC